>BGPT01002550.1:31403-43150 GCA_003297045.1 Symbiodinium sp. clade C Y103
CACAAAGCTCGGTTGAACCCAAATGACAACAGGAGTGGCCAGGAATGTACCTAATATGACCCCAAAATGTGTTGAAAAAATGGAATTGCCCTTGGTGACCCTTTTTGGGGATACTTATGTAGGAAATGGTTTTTTTACCTGATATAGATATTAGGATCTACCCAACTCATATCCTCCAACCCCCAAGCAGGCCTAAACCGTTCTATCCCCCAAAGTGACTAGTGTGGTAAAACCGATAACGAGACCAATTATCAACCGGTTGGGTCTCATTTATTACTGTATACATGTTATGCAATCGGGAGGAATCTCTCTTTCACAAACCCAATTGGGTATTTGTTTATCATTATCATTGATCATCCCATAATTTCCCAGCTAGAGAACCCAGTTGCCCTTCCTCCAGCTAACATAGACCCTGCCAAATACGGGATTGGAAGATGTCTTTCATCTAAAAATTGGCTATTCTCAGTATGTTTGTTGAGTGGATGGTAAACTGCCCTTGTTTGCTGGGTAAATCTGGGGGGTTTTCCTGTAAATGTTCCCGTGAACTGATCCAGTTGTCTAGCTGATTCTATGTGTATAACTATATATATATATAAATCCTCTCACCAAACTGGTGAGTGAATGGATCCAAACTAGTATCTAATAAGTAGAAGTAATCATATCCACCTCAACTTCCCAAGTTCCATACCCCTTCCTCCTTAGTTTTGGTTCCATACTTGGAGGATCATCCCACGAATCGTGAATGGCTTAATAAGCCAGGTGATCGCAAGTCCTCGTTTCGTGGCTTATCATCCCATCATATCACATCTATGAATGGCATTTCAACCCTGGTTATCAGTTGTAAACTATGGTTATGAATTGCCAAAACGATTCGTTATCCATGAATCCCTTTGTTTGTTGCCTATCGCCTATCATGCCGCAAATCTCATAATGTTCATTGCTCAACCACCAGCATGTTGTGCTGCTTCAAACCATGTTAAAGCCTCCATTGTTCCATCATTTTTCATGCTTAAATCCTCTTTTTCATGCTTCAAACCACCATGAAATCATCATGTTCCTCGGTTCAACACCCATGTTTCCCCCATGTTTGATGCTGAACTCCCCATCTTCCCCCACTGTTTCACACGTCCCAGGCGCCACGCGCAGGGGCCGCTGGTGCTCCGCCGCCTCCCAGGCGCTCTTCAGGACGTCGGCCCATTCCAGGTACTCCTCGTCCAGCACCGGCCAGGTGCGCGGCAGCGGCAGCTGCTGACGCTCCCAGGCCTGGGGGAAAACCCATGGGTTTGATGTTGGAAAATCCTCCATGAAAAATGATGGGAAAAATCATGAAAAACTCACCTATGAAAAATCATTGGTGGATTGAGGTACATGTTAAAAGCATGAAAAATCAATGAATTGGTAGATTTAATGGAGCAATGGATTGGTGTATGGGTAAATCTATAGGAAACTGGGGAACCTATGGAAACCATAGGAAACCTCTAGTTGACCACATCAACATGAGGCTTCATGCAGGTTGTCCCCGTCATCCGATTCTGAGAATGGAGAACAATGAACTCCTGTTCAGCCGTGAATCGATGAAAGGGAACATGTGCGTTTGAAATCATGTCTTCTCGTCCAAATCATAGGAGTTTCGATTTTTTCAATTCAGCCGATTCCGGAGTCAAATGGCCAGTTACCCTCTGGTAAACAGACAAAAAACTATGGGAAATCACCATTTTTTCTGGGGAAATCCACTATAAATGGCCAACTAAATTTCAAATGCGATCGGGGAAGTTGGTGTTCATTGTCAATGTCTCTGGAGACGATGGAATACTGTATCAATCCAGATCCACTTCAGTGTATCATAGTGTGTCTTTGAAGCTGTTTTTGATCCTTAAGTTTCCCAACTATCAACCATAATTCATGGAGGTCCGGTCTGCCATTTGCGGTCGCTCAAACTTCTCCAAGCATGGGTGTGAGTCAAAGATGGTGGGCTAAGAGACCCAAAAATGGACCATGTTTCGTACTAAACCCTCCCTCTTGCAGACATCTTGGCATGTTCACGCTAGTAAAATCCAATGCTGTTGGCTTTTATATGTTTTTATCCTCTCTTTCTGTCAATCAATTCATGTAAAATCCCCTTATCCCCTTTTTCTGGATTGTATCCCATCGTTTAGTGATTAACCCCTGAAAAGATAGGTATAGTCATAGTGATTTTCCATACCTATGACTTGTGTTAGTAGGATTTCACCCTAACTTTTCCATCGTGGCTTACTCCAAGAGCGATACCCACCGGGCCACACAATCAAAGGACCGACCCGGAGGCCACAGGGCTAAGTGTGTCTCCTATGGTCCAAGCCGAGTGTGCCATGGTTTATAGAAGCTTTACCCTCTGGGCATATGGGATTTTGTGGGTTTTTGATGGGAGTTTATGGTGATTGCATGGAATTTTGTGGCATATACCCTCTGGTTGTGACTGTTTACCCTCCAGCCCACCACCTAATAATCATTCCTAGATAACTGTTAAGAATCATAGATACCCTCCAGATAGCTACGGAAAATGTGCCATCTATTCCCCCATTGTCTATAATTGCCATCAACCCAAGTTATTGGAGTTAGAAACCAACTTAGCTCCCCCAAATTAAAAAAAAAAGAAAGTGTGATTTGCCCTTATTTTAGTAGGATTCGTTGTGGCGGTGCTATGGGCTGCAAATCACTTCTTCCTAGCTGGTTCGCGAATTTTACGAAGGGGCGAAAGTATGACCCAGCATGACCCAGCCAACTAAACTGCACAAAAATCTTAGATTCATTCACCAAAAGAATGTGTGCACCTCAGTTCAATATGGTTTATGGCCGTATGAACTGGGATGCACCTGCAAGATTCGCCTCAGTAAAAAATCTCTAGGGTTGGCAAAAAATGGTGAGTTCCAGCTCACGGACCGTGACAATCTCCAAAGATATCGGATGGCATCACCCTTTATGAGTCATCAACCATGAATCGGCCAACATTCCATCAATGATCTCCCCATTTTCGCTGGTTAAACCTCAGATTCAACCGCCCTTGAATCATCCATCCGTGGCCCGTCAAAATCGCCCTGGCCCCCAGCCCTATCCGTCCCTAACGAAAAACACTGGGATCTCCTCACAGTGGGCCGACACTGAACTGCTGATGCCCAGGAAATCCAGCAGAGTGCCTTGCTCCGCGGGACCCTGCACCGGCGGGAAGGCTTCGAAGACGCCGAAATGCGGATGTTCGCAGGTTCCGTGGAAGAGTTCCAGGGCACCTGAAGGAAAAATGGATGGAGCAATGGATTGAAATATCTTAAATTCTTGTGACATATGTGTATGAAAGGATTGGATTGAGTGAAAAAAATGGAAAAACAAATGCAGATTTTTCTTGGAGCAAGACGGTGTAATGTCCACCCCATATACCCACAGGGTACCACGGAAAAACTCCGGGGTTGACAAGAAAATGTGGGGCAAAACTTCCACAGTCCAAAGATTGCCCAAGCACAGCTGTTACCATGTCGCACTTGGAGTTGATAGGTGCTGTGTTGCTTGGTGAGTTTGAAGTTCCCCAAGAGCTCGCTGCCCAAGGTGGCAATACCATCAGCCATTGGTTCGCTGCTGTCTGCCAAATTCACACCCAAGCTGCCAGTCTTGTGAAGCGAATACCTGACAGGGCTAGTTCTATCCCCAACAGGGCAAACTGGCAGGATCTGGCAGGTGGCTTCAATGGTTGTTCGACATCCCTAATTGCGTTTTCGCATATCTCCATTTCCTGCACCTGTGTTGGTCAAAACGGTGTTCGCGTCACCACATGGGTATGGACTACACTTGCTCACCCAACAAGGGACGAACTGCCAAATTTGGCCAGGAATCTGTTCTTCCTCAGGTCTTACATCCTTGACCCATACACATCCATGCTATTCCAGAGCCCTATGGGACATGAATCCCAATCCCTGCCTGAATCCAGCAAACTTTCTCCAGAACATCTCTTGAGCCTCCCACACCGTTGCCCCCGTCCCTCGTCGCCGGCGCAACGGCAGTTGCCACCGGGCCGCCGTCCAGGTCGCGTTCCGTAACCGGGGAACGTCCGTGACCAGCCGAGTCTTCAGGGCTGTCAGGCCCTGCTCTACGCGGCGCGCCTTCAGCAGGTACGCCCCCACGCATCTGCAGGCCATTTCCGGCACACAGCCGGGCAGCTGGGACCACGGATGGCCATGGGTGCTAAGCAAATGGCTTCGGTTGTCTGGGGTCGCCCTGGAAATTTGGCAGAGCTCCAGGGTGTCGATGAAATATGTATTGATGCCATCCTCAGCCTGAAAGTTGAAGCATGGCAGCACCTGCTGCACGAGGTCATCTGGAAAGCAAGCAGTGTGCGCCCCGAAAGCACCTGCCACAAGTGCAAGGGAAGCTGCATGCGCCATGGGACCGCAGCCAGAAGCGAAGCATGATCAGAAGAGGGTAGAGCAACTTGAGTGGGGTTAAACGGGGATCATGACACCATGGTGTAAGTCCACGAGTTTATGCTTCAGGATGACATGGTGAGACATTCTGGACGTTGGCTTCCAAAAAGCTCCAAGACTTCATGACTGGGCGCTGTCAAAGGGTGCCAGCAGTTCAACTGCACATACCACTGTTTTCATGCTTAAGAAAGAAATAGCTGCAAAAATCATGCCAAAATAGCGGAGATCCTCCACACTCCATGAGTATATATGGCTCACTGGGAACCGTCTCTCACCGGCATAGCCATCCAATGAGGACTTGAAAATATTGTTGTCACCCTGGTGGTCTGAACGAACCTGAAAATACGACTTGGGGATCGAATGATCATGGGTTGAAAAGATCCAAAATAAAGCCACCAAGCGCCAAGCGCATATTTAGATGCCGGTCGAAATTGAGGCTTTTCCAATCGACCCACAAAATCGTTCAGATCTAGCATGAAACCATAGTACACCCATTGGTAAAATCACCATGTTTGCACTATTCATTGATTAAGTCATATTAAATCACCATCTTTGCTGGTCAACACCCAATTTTTCCTGGATTTCGTTGACTTAAGCCACATTAAGCATCAAAACCACCATGTTTCACCATTTTTTTAGGGTCAAAACCATCATTTTTCACCATGGTTCACCATTTTGTATGGTCAAAACCATCATTTTTCACCATGTTTCACCATGTTTCATGGTTAAAACCGCCACGTTTCACCACGATTTGCCTGGCAAAAGTCATGCTTCCCTGGGGCCGCCGGACAGCCCAGGCCAGCGGAGTCCAGCCGCAGGTGTCGCGCAGGTCCACAGAGGCGCCAGCCTCCGGTGATCACTCATCATGTGCCATGGTTTATCATGGAAAACCATAGGAAAACCATAGGAAAACCATAGGGAAACCATAGGAAAATGGTGATTTCATGGGATTTTAATGGGATTAATGATGATTTACCCCCTGGTGAACGTTCACAGAACGAACTGGGAAATCACCATTTTTAATAGGAAAATCCACGATTTCTATGGCCATTTTCAATAGTACCCTCTGGTAAACTAACAGTTAGCTATTGAAGCCATGGCCATAGAAATAGTGGATTTTGCCATTAAAAATGGTGATTTTCCATAGTTATGTTAGTTTACCAGAGGGTACTATGCCCATTTTGTTGTGAGATTAAGTGTGAAACTGATTTATTTTCTTATTGATCACCATCTATGATCAGATTTCCATTGATTTACCACAAGAATCTCTCCAAAGATTTATTCGATGATAGAATATGATGGAATTAGTTTTCATGATCAATATTCATGTACGTATTGGTTGTCAGCTGATTTTTTTGGGAGAGGAATTGCTTTCCCCTCTATGAATCAACCAGGGTAAAGGACCATGTGAGTGTAATCATTGCCACGGCGAGCTGGGAAAGATTGAAATCCGCGAACTGAATGGGCATCTGTTTATGGGCAAATCATAATACAAATCGGGGATGTTCCAGCCATGTTTGATTGCTAGAGGTTGCTGTATATGTATGAATGTGCATGTGTTTTTCCCCAAGTATTGTATATCTAAGTGAAGTCTATATTCCGCGTAATCCATTGACGTTGAAAAATCCATGATGTGACATTTGAAGGGGATATTGAAAGCAAAAGAAGATGTGTTAACTCGTTAACAAAATGGAAAATGAAGGCATAACGAATGAGAATGGGCCAATAAAATCCCGACAAATATCGATGCAAGCTGACCAAAAAGTATACCCCCTGGTAAACTAACATAACTATGGAAAACCATCATTTTTAATGGAAAAATCCACTATAAATCACCATTTTCAATGGCTATGTTAGTTTACCAGAGGGTGAATAGGACAAATGGTAAGTTGCCAAGACAATGGACATATCTTCGACAGTGGCCACCTGTGGTGTCACGGGGCAACTTGCCAACGCAAGTTTCCATCAAAATGTTGGCCAAAAGAAACAACAGTATATAAATAGCTGCCTTTAAAAAGGCCTGTTGGTTAAATTCCCTTATAACGCAACCTAGGCAACCTATTTGATAGGTAAAAAAGCCGTCTTTGAGAGTTAAAATCCATGTAAAGGATACGTAGAAAACCATCTTTGACACTTAAGTTCCATGTTTCAGAGGTATAAACCCATCATTGAGATTCAAATTCCATATTTCATAGCTCAAAACCCATGTTTTGACTCGTAAATTCCCCTAATGCGGGTAAAACAATAATAAACCATCCCCCAAATCACCATACATAGGTGGTATAAACCATTCCCAAATGGGTGGTTTCTTATTGTTTTACCCACATTATAACCAACATAGGCAGGTGCCTTACCACCCTTAGCCGCGCCTGCAAAAGCTCCCGCACTGCACGCGCATTGCCGTGGCTGGAGGCCCAGGCCAGAGCCGTGCGTTGCGACTGCAGCAGAAATGGTGAGTTTCTCCGCCAGAAATGGTGAAAATTACATATTATAATGTATATGTGTGTAGGGTGTGTAAATAAATGAATGAATGAATGAATGAATGAATAAATAAATAAATAAATAAATAAATAAATAAATAAGTGTATATATATATATATATATGTGTGTGTGTGTATAGTTCAAGCTAAAAGAAATGACAAGAATGATTTCGACTAACTTGTTGGGACGCCAACCACCCAAAGAAAAACTGATAATGATAGGAAGTGTTGAACCCGAAAAAATGTGGGATTTCAATCAGAAAACCAATTGGGATCAATACACTGGACCTCCCAAAAAATAGCAAGGTGAAAAACGTCTTACCACGTTTAGGGGAGAAAAAAAAGAAATAACCCAGGATTTATCAGCACATTTCACCCCACGAAAATGGGATAGAGACATTAGAAACTAATGATTTCCATAGCTCTGAAAGTGAAGATCCTCTGGTAATGTGGTCTCCTTCCAGATCCAAGACGTAGAACGGCCGGCCCTTCTAAGCCGGTTGAAACCGGCGTCCTATCACCAAGATAAGCCATCTACTATCTGCTTGGTGGTGTCAACCCCCTGAAATTCAATGTGCAGAAGTCATTGGGACCATCCCATTCTATGGTTGAAAATGAAAAATCTGTGAAACCACCAACCAGCGATGGTTTCTTGGCCTTTCGTAGGGGTCTCGAAATAGATGCGGAAAAGTGTGGGACAGTGTAGGACATTAATTCTATGAGTTTTGCCACAACATTTTCAAGCTTTTAAACTGTTCGACATCTTTTTTGAGGCTTCTCGGAATATATAAACCACCCCCCAAAAAAAATATCTGGAAAGGTCAAAAATCCTGGAAACCAACCACATGTTCCATGTTTTTTGGGGCATAGCCAAGCTCAACAAAGCCATACCATCCCGCATCCCCAGCTCCTCGTCTGGTAGATCTAGCCAGGCGCCATGGTCAATGGCCTGGACAGATGTTTGGATTTATTTATAGTTTATTTACCTATTAAACTATGGTTATTGAAATGGCCATTGATTATTGAACTATGATTAGAATGATTATAATTGAACTATTGGAATGGCCATATATATTGTTTACCTATTAAACTATGATTATAATGATTATGATTAATGCGAATATAATGATGATTGAAATGGCCATTGACTACCTTCTGGTAATTCAACAGTCTGCTATGGGAAATGACCATTTATAGTATATTTACCTATCACAGCTATGGTTATGGTTATGGTTAATGGCTATCATAGCTATGTTTGTATATTATGCCTGCCTATCATAGTTTTTGTTGGGTTCTGGGATGGTGATTTTCCATAGCTATGTTAGTTTACCAGAGGGTAATGCGATTAATATGTATATATTAGCATGGTTATCTAAACGTGGGCAACCCAATGCCATAAACCTACCATGCATGGGGAATGGGGGTGGTTTATACAATTGCGTTTACCACAGTAGCAATTCTTCCAACTAAAATGTGTTTGCTAGAAGGATCGATCATCAAATTTTGTGGAGCTCAATTTGAACATCTTCGCCAACATGAGTAGAAGTTTGCCATGATCCATGTATGTCAATTTTCAGGTTCAAACGCCAAGATGTAGTAGAAGTCGTATGTTATCAATTTTGGGGCATCTCCCCTTCCAAAAAAAACAAGTTCCATGGCCATGGGAACAATTTGGGGGAAATCTTTGGATTTTTTTTGACAAGAAAAAAGATTGGAGTCTGTTGGATGAGGCTGCCGGAGCTAGGCAAATTGAGCATTTTGTTCAAGACCCCAGGGCCATCCGTTCACTTGTTGGCGACTGAGTGATGTATATCACAACTGGTCACAGTAATGTGGTAAACACCAGATGATATATAATCATCCCATTGACCAACCATCTGGGGTCATTTTACATCATCCCATTGTTCGGGGTACACCCAATAATAAAAACCACTATGGGGAACGGCTTATGGCATTGGGTTTACCACAGCAATCCCTTTCTTTCAGTAGCACAAGTCGCAGCGATTGCAAAGGCAGATGGGCTGGTACAAATTGCTGCACGGTAAAATCTGTCAGGAATTGATCCCAAAGCAATGGTCAAAGAAAAGGTGTTTTTAAGATGCTGAATGACCAACCAATATTGTGGCCGTACATGCAAGATTGGGATGCGATCAGCAAAAATCATGAATATGTAGCCAACTAGAATGGAAATGTAACCATGAGCAAGAGGTACAAGCAACCATCATGGGCATTCGAACATAGAGACTAAAAAAAGAAACTACAACCACCGAGATCCAAACTCAATATCTATCCCTTCCAGCTGTTTTCTTCACATGGTGTTTGCCTGTTTGATGATTTTAAGCCATCCCAAAAATGTCAGTCGTTTCAACCAATCATCCCTCTTTAAAAAGGTTGAGAAGACATAAATTCAATCTTTGAATGCTTAAACCAAATTTGATGGTTGAACCACCATTCTTCATGGCATGTGTCATGGTTAAATCGCGTTAAATCACCATGCAACCATGGTATTTCACCCCATATTTTCCACCAGTTTCCATGGTGAAACCGCCGAATTCGCACCTGGAAGACGCCCTTCCAATAGCCATCTTTGGCGGAGGACACCAGGAGGCGATTCGCCTTCACCGCATCCCTCAGCACCTGGTCGAAAGCCATGGCTGGGGAAGAGCCCGAACGAAATGGAGGTTTTTCGCTGGGAAAGTCATCGAACTAATAATGGCACGGCAAAGCACATAAAATAGACAAAAATAGGTGGTATATTGAGAATCAAGGCTTCAAACCTCTGATTTTGTTGACATTTGAGAAGTGCCACATCACATCAAGAGGCGGTCCGTCCTTTTTCATGTCCTTTTTCATTGACAGCCAGCATGCAAAGGTTGCTCCCATCAATTGCCTTACTGATCCTTACTGCCTATATACCACACAGGCTCTGGCATCTCAGTGCTTGGTAGCATTGAAGTGGGGCCATTCCATCCTCCGCCCCAGAAATGCACTCAGTCCAGCTGCTCCTAGCAGGCATCCCTCAAAAGACAGAAGCAAAAATCCGAATGGCCCTTGACACATTCTCAAGTGGATACATTGTATACATGTATATGTATATGTATGTATATGTATGTATATGTATGTATATGTATAAGTATATGCATATATAAGTATATGTATGTGTGTATATGTGTGTGTGTGTGCATGTACTGATATATCCATTCCTTACAAGAATGCATTCATGGTCACACAAATCTCAGGTCACATGTCTCATGTCTCTCCCTCTCTCTCTCTCTCTTTCTTCGAGTGTTTAAACTTGAACAAACCTTTTGGCCTATGGCCTATGGTTTCCTACAAATGCCCTTCTCCAATCCCTCGTATCTCGGCCCCCTTCCCTTCGCGGGTCCGTGCACATCGATGTTGAACTTCAACAGTCTGCGGTGCATCAGCTGAGCCGCAACGCGCTCGTGATGGGAGACCCATTCGATCAAATCCTGGTGGAGGGTCGCACATCCATTGGACCATTGGAATGTATTCACTTGTGTATATATATATATATCTCTCTCTCTCTCTCTCACTATCTATCTATCTATCTATCTATCTATCTATCGATCGATCGATCGATCGATCGATCCATCCATCCATCCATCCATCCATCCATTCATCCATCCATTCATCCATCCATCCATCCATCTCTCTCTCTCTCTCTCTCTCCCTCTCTCTCTCTGTGTATGTATGTGTTTTGGCTTTGCCCCACTAGTTTATGGCGAGCTTTGGGAAAGAACCTGGGTCCTCAACTTTTTGGGTTTTGGGACCACTGAAATACTTCAAAGTCCGCATTCTGCGATGCTTTGAGTGGGGAACGATGGCGTAGGATATCCACCGATGCAATGGAGGCACCAAGATTTGACCGATACCTGTCCTCATCCCTTTGGCCCATGCCTTTCGGGAGGCCTGGCGACAGAATGGAAAGGTGGGAAGAGCAGAGACTCACAGATGTTGGCTATTTTTAGTAATGTGGGTAAAACAATAATAAACCACCCATTTTGGAATGGTTTATACCACCTATTTCTGGTGATTTGGGGGATGGTTTATTATTGTTTTACCCACATTAATTACTTAGCCTCCCAGGTTGCAGTCTTGGGACCCACCCATGCCAGTGCTGCTCAGTGGGCCTGGCAAATCTGCTTGGGACGTTCCTGCATGTCGTTGTGCTTGTCAACAGACTTCACCCAGTCCTGTGCCAAGTTTTTGGCACATGCATGAAAGAAAGTGACCCATGGCCAGGAGATGATATTCATACTTTCTCAGTGATGTTTCAGGGCGGTCCAAGAATCGATCGATGGAAATGCGATCCCTGAGACAAGTGTCGTTGACTAATGGCTGTCCCAACTGCTTGGAAACACTTGTAGATGGGCCTGCAGGTTGCGAGTGTTGAGGATGAAACGCCATCTGGATATGCATCGCAGATTTCCCGTAAGTACTGCATCTGGGGAAAATAGGCTTGAACCGCATCCTTCTGTTTGGTCGTCCAGTGGCACCCGTTCATTTCAGCCAGGGCATCCACCTCAGGGGGCAATAGAGGGGCAATAGAGGAACCCAAACCAATGATAGAACAGCAAGGAAAGGATTTGTCCGTAAATAGGAATCTCCAAAATCCACCAAAAACATGCAAACTCCAAAATCCACCAAAATTCCAAGATTGCTATCAGTTTTTGCCATATTTTTGACCAAAGAAATAGGAATTACTTTGCTTCGAGTGATCCCCACCACGATACTTTCTTTGGAATATAGTGTGATACAGATTTTGACATTCTTTTTCTGGCAAAACTTTATGGCA
>BGPT01002550.1:43409-78434 GCA_003297045.1 Symbiodinium sp. clade C Y103
CTGGCATTCTTTCTGGCATTCTTTCTGGCATTCTATCTGGCATTCTATCTGGCAATCTATCTGGCATTCTATCTGGCATTCTTTCTGGCATTCTATCTGTCATATCTTCTGACATTCTTTCTGACATTCTATCTGGCATCTTGTCCTATCTGCCATTCTTTCTGGCATTCTATCTGGCATTCTTTCTGGCATGTATTCTGACATTCTTTCTGGCATTCTATCTGGCATTCTAACAGGCATTCTATCTGACATTCTTAAGTCCGGCAGTGCCCACTGGAATCTGGAGCTCGCGGATGAAGTCCGGCAGTGCCCACTGGCATCTGGAGCTCGCGGATGAAGTCCGGCAGTGCCCACCGGGATCTGGGGCTCGCGGTTGAAGCCCGGCAGTGCCCACTGGGATCTGGCGCTCGCGGATGAAGTCCGGCAGTGCCCACTGGGATCTGGAGCTCGCGGATGAAGTCCGGCAGTGCCCACTNGTGCCCACTGCGATCTGGAGCTGGCAGATGAAGTCCGGCAGTTCCCACTGCGATCTGGAGCTGGCGACGAGGAGGCGGAAGGAGGACGAGGAGGAGAAGCGGGAGGAGAATGAGGACGTCCACCCCCGGTCAGCTGTGATAAAATCTAGTAACCCTCACCTGGCAGGTGGGGAAAAAGCAAACTGCGACTCTGCCTTTTCAGGGAGCAAAGCAAAGGGTGGCAAGCCCCGTTCCACCGCTTTGGCGATCAAACGTCCCAGCAGGCGCTCACCAGCCCCTTCCCCATAGAGCCGCAGCCGCGTGTCCTTCTTGACTTCCTGCCCAGCATAGCCCAGTGCACGGACCTGCCGGGATGGCAGAACAAAATTGGGCTACCACTGGACCCACAAAATCCACAAATGGCTGGTCAATTTTAAGAGATATTTAGGGTATTTCGCAATTTTTTGAGGGTCAATCATTTTCAACTGTACCAAAATGATCTTCAACAACCAAGCGGTTCAAAACCCATCCGCATTCTGGCAGTGCATATATAGTTTCTATATGGAATCTGTTGGAGAAAGTGTTCCCACCTGAAGCCAGCTCTCTTGAAGGACTCGTGCAAGGATGTTGTGCCACATTTGGGCATTCCCAAGACCACAATTCTTGCTGAAGGAGGTGTTGGAGCGGGTGCTGGCGCGGGTGTCGGAGCGCAAGTCAACCACGGTGCAGCAGAGGAAGGTGTCGGTTCAGCTACTTCCTGGGAGACCTGGGAGTGAACCCCATCAGCATATCCTGGCTGCTCAGCACTGCCACCCCACCTCCTTAGCCGTTGGCCCTGTGGACTTGGAATGTCTGGAACTGGCAAAATCCATCCACCACGGCCTCACCGGTTCCGACACGGCCGCCGGCTCCACGGCCGCCGGCTCCACGGCGGAGCTCTGCCGTTCGGAGCTGGGGCAACTGGTCCCATCCGCCGCATCCGCAGCACGCCAGCTCCACTGAGATCCCCAGCCATCGGAGCGGTCCCAGCCATCCCAGCCGTCCCACCCATGTCCTCTCCAGCCGCTCCATGCATCATCCTGCCAAACAAAGAGAGGAGATCTAGGACGGCCTCAGCAAAATCAAAGAAATCGATAGGAAATTCCTGCATTGACACAGGTCAAACCTAAGACATAGAAACAATATGTCAATGTGTTCCCACATGTGCTCTTGCACTTTGCCCACCACCCTGCTTTGAATCTTCAGCACCGGCCTCCCACTGTTTAGTGGACTCTTCAGCAGCGTTGTTTGCCATGACCGCTGCTCAAAGCTTTTCAAGATGTCCCCTTGGTTATATCCATTACGTAATGCTAGGCTTAGATATGTTGCATATGGTCGCAGCTTTTGAACCGCTTTCAAAGAAGAACCGGGAAGCAACCCAGCAAGAGCTTTGTCTCACACACCCCTGGAACAGAGATTATGAAGATTTGAGAACAATGAACAGCAGCACACCTGAAAACTGCATGTCAACAATGCCAGTTTTCCAACCCACCTGTTTAAAAGGTATCTTTAATCACTCTGCTTAATGTCATTGCTGGCAGTTCTCCATGTCTTTAGATCCTGCAGCATTGGCCGACGCCGAAGAGCTAGACTTGTTTATGACTGACTTTGTGCTGCTCATCTTGCCTGAAAGTGTGCTGACGCTTGAGCACATGGGCCAAGCAACGAGGTTCGTTGAAGGACTCGGTTCTTTGTCCTACTTCAGCCCCTTTTCATATCTACACATGTGCATGTATACAATATACAGCTAATATGTCCCAACGGTTTGTCTATGTTTAGAATGCTAGTTATGATGGTCAAATGTCAAATGTTGTATATATATATATATATAAATCTGAGACAATGATTTGTTGTTGGATTACACCACCCATAGTACAGAGTACAGTTTGTACAGTGCCTCTCCAATATTGTAAGAAAATACAATAAATTAATAAATGGGTGCCCCAAATTGGCTACCTATTGTTTGACATACCATACTTGCCCAAGGACATGCCATACCGTACCTAAAAGAATGATATAATTAAATCTTCTTTGTTGGGCTACCGGTTTACCACGTTCATTTCGAACCCTGCCCCCCCCCAAAAAAAAAAAAAAGGAAACCATGGAATCGTCGCCTCCTGGATGTTGGTGCGATACCTCTGCAGGCGGGTGATGACTACCCTCTAGCTTCACCAAACTGGCTGGGAAAATCATCTACAAATGGTACCAGCAAAGCATGTTTGATGAAAGAGGGTACATAGGATGCATCAACATCATCAACCCTCCCTTTGTGGGAAATGAATCTGCAAATGGATTCGTTCGGGGAAGTTGGTTCAATCTACCCTGCGGTTTCATCAAACATCGCGCAGGCTGGAAAATCCACTATGTATAGTTCATTTTCTCAGCTATAAACATCCATGTATAGGGGATTTTCAGTTGCCATGTTGGATTGCTGGATGGTATTCCACTGGCAGTTTTGTCTGAGAAAAAAACCAGACCCCGCCCAACCAGAAATGGAGGGAAGATCCTTCAACCCCTGCTCCTGCACTAGTATGGCAAGTATAAATCCCTGCCAGTGGAGATTTTCATGGGAAAATCATCAAAACATGGTGGATGTTCCATTGCCATGATAAGTGGAGGGTACCCCCTCTAAATCCAAACCCCAAATGTGCGAGTTTGTTCATGATTTTCCGCGCTGGAGCGCTGGCTCTTCCATCCTTCACGTCTCAAGAACTCCCAAAACATGACTGAAAGGTGGCTGGCACCCCCTGGTTGACAGTAGTTATTGGGGATCAACATCCTTTTTCTTGAGGGTGGAAATATGTTGTTTTGGAAATCTGTTGTTGAATACGTTGAAACCCCAAGCCAGACATGGCATATGTCCAATTTACCGTGGGTATTTTCCCCCTACCCTGCGTCAACTTATGCAAATTAACATAGGCAATCAACATCCTTGGGTTTCCCTAGGACAATGATCTATTTACAAATGGTAAACCCTAAAAATATCCATGGTTCATTTAGGGGTTCCCTAAGGAAATGATCTACAAATGGTTTTCCATATCCAGATCATTTACTGGAGATACTAGATCCAGTAGTAACCACCCTAAGCAGATGGTATAAACCCCCTTCGATTTCACCCAGCTGCTCGATGTTTCGCATCCAAGGTGAATTGGTGCGAGAAGCCTGGCGTCCAACGAATGGCTGGAGCTTGGGGAACGTGGGTAGGTGTGGTTTCATACCCGAAATAAAGCCCAAAAAAAAGGATGAAACAGGCAGAATAAGGAGCATAGGAATGAGAATCTCAGGTGGCTTGAACAAAGAAACGACATCATTTCAAAGCACCAGCCACCAGCCACAGAAAATCAGATTCCCATTGGGAGATTCTGTCACCTTGAGACATCGTTTTTCACGACACCAGGATGAACCCGGGGACCCGGTAGTGGATTGATCAACCGATGGAAAGGTACCGTTTTTCATGGCAAATGTTATGGCACTTTTTGGGGGCCCCCTTACTCACACTCTCTATCTCTCCTTCCCTCTCTCCCTCCATCGCCTTTAGACCAAGTCTACTTTAGCCTAACTCAGGAGAAGCCCCTTAGTTTTTCTATCTAGGCGTGAGATTCAGCCTCACATTGACACCCACATTGACGTGTAAATCATGTAACTGAAAATGTGCCCTCTGGTTATGACTAACATGGCCAAGTTTGGATGACTTTCCCAGCTACAAACCTCCATTTATAGGGGATTGTCCATGGCTATGTTAAATAACCAGATGGTAAATGTAATGGCAATGGCAGTCTGGTAGTCTGGTAGTGGTGCTGTCCAGTCATCGGAGATCGCGCCTCCAAGCTGAGATCTGCCCCGTGGCGTGTCAACAACTTCACCTGGACCCATGGATGCGTTCATCCCGACAAAAGGTGCTCTTACTTGTTGTGCTGCTGGTGATGATGATGATGATGATGATGATGATGATGATGATGGTGATGATGACTCATAACCAGGGAGCCAAAAGGCATTCAGGGAGCCAAACCAGGCGCAGCAACCGCAAAGGGACCAACATAAGCGGTATCATATCTTAACGATGTTCCGATGTATGTCTGATATGCCTACATCAAGGTGTAAAAGAATATATGACACCACGGTATACATCCGAACATATGCATATACATACATATGTATATATATATATATATGTATATACTTATATCTATATAGATATGTACGTATGTCTGGTTACTTGAAATCCCCATGTTCGGACCACCTTCCCTGGTCCAAGGGGCCATGGTAAAGTCTCGTTGCGAGGCAGCCAAGAGCAGGGGACTGCTGCCCTGGTCGTCTAGGGCATCTACATAAGCGCCAGCCTCACACGTGCTGCTCGTGGAGAAAGCACCAAAAATATCCAAAAATGGAGGTTTAATGATAATTTACTCTGGTTTGTTGTGGTTTGATAGGGGTAATCATGGGATAATGATAGGATATTGAATGTGATTACCACCTTCAAGATCTGATAACCCATTGATAATCTTGGATGGGCTCCAGAAAAATGTTGCTTCGTGTATGTCGGGCAATTTTGGCAAGAGACTGAAGTATTGAACCATACATCCAAGGTGTGCGTGTCCCCTTCACGGGAATTCACATCTATTTTTGTCTTGGAGGCCAATCGGCAATGTTGCAGCGATTCGCAACAGACTGGGTGAACACAGTAAAGGTGGCCCTGCCAGATTGGAGCACCCACACGCTCGATCAAGAATTTGCTAGGTCCATGGTCTTTGTGGGGCTGACTGGCTTCGGGTTGTTGCTGTGCTGATTGTGAAGAGCTGGGCTACGCCATGCAGAGACATACTTGCGCCAAAGAAACCAGATGATGTATCCCATATCTAGTGATTGGTCTGCATGCGTTTCAGAACCACACAAACATATCACACAACATGACAGCGCTGCTCCCTACATCCCAGACAAAAGATGATGCAAGGGTGGTAGTGCTTGTGGTTCCCTCCTGGGGCAATGATTTTACCAGCAGCAGCTTGGGGCAACCCTGCATCCTATGGTTTTTACCCCATGTTTAATGGAGGGGTTTCCTACAAGGTGATGCCTCAAAAAATATATGTCTGTTGGCTTCTAAATGCCATTGAGTGTATGGTGATATCCCCCACAAACCAAAGTTCACCAAGTTAAGTGTGTCTACTTCGCTGCTATACTTTGAGGGCCACGCCTTGCATGAAAAAATGAACATCCAAGTCATCCAAGTCATGATGAGTGGCTGGTAACCAGCGAACCCCCCAAACACCAGTTGCTGACTCTCCATTCCGGATGATCATCTAACTCTGATCCACAAAGTATCCGGGCAAATCATGATAATTCACTGAAACAAGCCCATTTACAGATGATTCCCCCAAAAAACTAAACATTCTTCCGTTCGGTCGCAGTGAGGTCATTACAATTTACCCTCTGGTAAACTAACATAGCTACTGAAAATGGCCATTTATAGTGGATTTTCCCATTAAAAATGGTGATTTTCCATAGCTATGTTAGTTTACCAGTGTCCGATGTCCCCCGACTTGGCCGAGTTCAGCAGTTGTCGGTTCAGCTCCTGGAGGCCGAGCCCCCGTGATTCAACACCTTTTGAACGGTGAATGCATCGTGAAAAATTGGTGGTTTCACATCCAAAATATGGATACTGACTATGAAAATGGTGACAAAATTCGGGTCGTACCATCAAAAATGAGGAGTTCATCCATGAAGAATCGAAATGGCTGTCTCAAATGGCCTATACTGGCCTATACTGGCCTATACTGGCCTATACTATACCAAATGGCAAGTTCAATGGGCAAATGATAAACCATTGTAGTTTGGAGTACCCCAACATTGCCTTTTGAATAAGGAAAATGATGATAAGTCACGAGGTGCCCTATTTTCAAACAAATCCATATGCGATTGGCACTATCAATGTGGTATTGTTCTGGGAGATAAGTATGGGATCCTTTTGGAATAGTCCTGGGACGATCTCCATTGTTGGGGGGATTAGGGGGTTATGATTGGACTTGGAATTGTTACTCATTCCATCCATCTATCTTTGGATTATCACTACCACTGGGGATAGTCCAATTCATATGGGATTGAGAATCGCCAATTATTGGCAATTGCTCAATCAATTGTTCATATGGGGGGTTGAGATTTATGATTGGAAGGCTCACTGTTTCAGAAAGTCCCTGTTTAAAAGAATGTCAAATACTCCCATTTCGTCTTGGATGTATTCATTTTGGGGTCCCATATTGGGGAAGGGATCGTTCGCGGACGGTAAGTGGTCAGTAACCATGGTGACTTACCATGGTCATCCAATGAAAAAAATGGATGAAATAACCCCAGGTACCAACCAGTTGCAATGGAAAATCCACCAAGATTTTCGCACTTTAACGCCCATTTAGTTCGGGCGGGTTTGGGGATTTCCCAGCCATATTTGATTCTCACAGGGTGAATCCATTGCTATTCCGTCATTATCCCAGCATTATCCCACTCAAAATAGGAAAACATGTAAACCCATATCACACTACCCTTCGACCTCCATGTTCACATCATATCCCTTGTCTTATCCAGACATCTCAACCCCAGATTTCTCTGGAAAACCCTCCGCCTCAAACTGCTGTAGCATCTTCCGCGCAGCCCGGTGTTGCCGTGCGTGGTGCATCACCGTATGACCTTGGTGTTTTGATGGTGATTGGAACCCACCAAAAAAGATGCCCTACATATTGCATGTTGATGGTTTCAATGCCCACGTATATCCAATACATTGCGAATCATAGTGATAAAACCTCATGGCTTCAAGTACCCACCAAGCCCATCTACATCCTTCAACACTCTCCTTCCCTGAAAGAACTTCCAGACCAAATCTTCGAGGAGCCGGCCTGCAAAGTCCCTCAAGCTCAAGTCTGGCCTCAGGATTTTGGTGCCGGGGCAGGCGAAAATCCATCTCAAACCATGCACGAAACCCACTGATACTGCTGACTGGCATCTTTTGACTTATACAGAGTACAGTATCGTTCTTATTCCCACTGCGACACTCCAAGTTCGCGCAGCTCTACTGGTTCACGCCCTTGCGGCCCAAGAAAATAGATCATCAAAAAAAGAAAAACGGCATCCCAAAATCGAGCGGTTCAGAGTTTCTCTCATTTTCCCCTTGAAAATGGCCATCCATTCCGAGGCAAACCCCTCATTTCCAGACAATCTATGGCTCCCCGACCCCGTCGCCAGGATCGATTTCATCACACTCACATGACCATGGCCTCGGGAAGCTGCTGCAGTGGCCCTGGCCCGGTCAGACATCGCCTTCAGCAAATCCAACTAACTCACCATTTGCAAAATTAACGGTGTATCTTTGGTGAATCTAATCCAACTCACTATTTGACAAAATTGATTGGAAAATTGGACCATGATTTGCTTGGAGTTGGTGAATTCACTGAGTAAGTATATTAAGGCAATCCATACTTTGAAAGTTAGCCAATGGGTTGATCCAATCCAACTAACTAACTTGACCATGGCACATTCCTCAATTCCTCCCATCGGGATCAGCCGAGCAACGCGTCGCCCACATCAGGGCCGAGAGTCCCTGTGCATCTATCGCTTGCACCTGCGGCTGACCCTGACCCACCGGAAATGCTGGCATTGAAGCGAAGTGGTGGTTTTAACCCTCAGAAGGGGTGGTGTTGATGTTTTGAAATGCTGGTTTTAACCATCAGAAACGGTGGTTTGAACCATCAGAAATGGTGCGTTTCCTATTAGAAATTGTGGTTTTTACTATCAAGAATTCCGATTCAACTAGTGAAATATGGATACTCAGGGTTCATGAAGGGCGAATCTCAACCACAAACAACCTTGCTTGGATGGAAAATAAAGTTGGTCAATCCTCGTGTTTGATCGTCCAGTATCACTTGCTGCAGCTCAAGACCTTGTTCCTTGATGCTTGAATCACCATTGCTGCAACTGACTTCCCAGTGGCATGTTGCTGGCTAAATCCATCTAAATCACAGGTTTTAAATTATATAGATCTCAGTCGTGTGTTCGATGTTTACCATCCCCTCATTTTTCACACTTCAACCCTGAGAATCACCAGTTGTTCAGAGGTCGTCTTCCAACCCCCTGCCAGTCATGGCAGGGTCTGCCTGGCTCTTGGCATTCAGCAAGGCGGCCACAACCTCCTCGTGCCCGTTCATGGAGCCCCTGACAGCTGATGACCCTTTGATAAGAATGACAGGGAAAACCATATGGTGTCCCGGTCGGAAAATGATCTAGAAATGATGGGTTGTCCACATCTACCTTAGTTTCCAGGAGGATAGATCTGTCTGGTTCCAAACGCCGACGTTTCTTTGTCGTGACATGCGTCCCCGCACCAGATGAGCGGCGTCCAGCCCTCGGCATTCTTGGACTCCTGTCGTGGTTTTGGTCTGGTGAGTTCTGGGGGGGGGCCTGGGTCAAAATTTGGGTCATGGAGTACCCTCTGGGAAACTAAAATAGCTATGGAAAATCACCATGTTTACGGGGAAAATCCACTACAAAATGGCAATGTTCAATAGCTATGTTAAATTACGGGCAGGATGGGGGGTTGTCCCGGAATGAACGTATTAACGTCACTGAGGGGCTCATTTCTCTGCGCAGGTGCAATGTTTTATGACTCTGGTACATCTGTGGGTTTGTGTGGTCTAAGACGAATTTTTGGAAAAACCAGTCGGAAAAGTGAACCCTTTGCGGACTTTATGCGTTTCGGCCATTTCCACTTTTTTACCTTTTTTGGCGAGTCCGGAGTGTTCATATGTCATCTTGCCACAGCCATGTGCACTTCTCCACGTATGTAGACGCTTCAATGAAACCCTAATAGAAGTATGCGTATATGTTCTGTGGGGCTGGGGGATTTTACACCCTATGTAAACCTTGAATGAAATCCTAATAGAAGTATGCGTATATGTTCCATAGGGCCGGGGGGATTTTACACTCTATGTAAACCTCTTCAATGAAACCCTAATAGAAGTATGCGTATATGTTCCATGGGGCCGGGGGGATTTTACACCCTATGTAAACCTTGAATGAAATCCCAATAGAAGTATGCGTATATGTTCCATAGGGCCGGGGGGATTTTACACCCTATGTAGACGCTTCAATGAAACCCTAATAGAAGTATGCGTATATGTTCCATGCGGCCGGAGGGATTTTACACCCTATGTAAACCTTGAATGAAATCCTAATAGAAGTATGCGTATATGTTCCATAGGGCCGGAGGGATTTTACACCCTATGTAAACCTTGAATGAAAGCCTAATAGAAGTATGCGTATATGTTCCATAGGGCCGGGGGGATTTTACACCCTACGTAAACCTTGAATGAAATCCTAATAGAAGTATGCGTATATGTTCCATGGGGCCGGGTGATTTTACACCCTATGTAAACCCTACATGGCAAGATTCCTTTCTTTCGTCTTGGTGTTCTCTTCCCAAGTGGTCTCTTGGAGCTTTATCAAGTCGCGAGGGGGCAAGTAGCTCTTAATCAGCAGGCGTGCCTGCAATGGTAAATTATTCCAATCTCTATTGTTCCAACACTCCATGTCTCGAGCATGTAGGCAGTGGACGTCCATGTTGTTATGAAAAGGAAATCCCCTGGCACTAGGATGATGGGACCAATGGGTTGCTAGCTCCGCTCTCGGGTTTGGCCCTTGGGGCCAAACCCTCGTACTCGGGGTTGTCCCTTCGGGACAACCCCTCGTCCTAATGGGTTAAATTACCAGAGGGTACCACCATTGGAAAAATTCCCGATGTGAACCTGAGATAGTTCCCTATAGGAATCGCCTAGATGCCCCATGAAATCCCCAGGAAATCGGATGAGTGCCTTCCCTACCCCTATCATTCCATGATTGGCAATCCCTCCCCCATAATGTTGAACCGGCCCCCCCCCAACCAATTAAAAAAAGAACTTCAATGTTGGAACTGCTTATTTTGGGGGCTCCATGTGCCAGAATTTATGATACACTGTATCGGGGATTGATTGACCTACAATGCAGGGTGCCTGAAATTGGAGGATTGACCAGGAGAAGTGACCACAATTTAGGAAACATCATATCTATGTCTTACATCCCGATCCCCAGCTGCCGGCTGCTTGCCCAAACTCCCCATGATAATAGAATGGAAATTCATCATTTTCCCATATTTTCCCCCTTACATAGCCAGAAAATTGGGTATACCCCAAATCCACTGGCTCATCATTATACCTTTTTCACATCCCCCACTTGGAGGACCATCCCACCAATCATAAGTCATACCCTCTGGTAATTTAACAGTTTGCTATTGAAAATGACCATAGAAATAGTCGATTTTCCCAGTAAACATGGTGATTTTCCAGTTCGCTATGTAAACGTTCACCAGAGGGTAAGCGCTTCATAAACAGATGACACAGATGCCCCCGGGCGCACCAAAGCTGCTTTGTGCACCAGAAGCGCACGCACCACAGCCGTATGACCTGGCTACTGGACAGAACTGACTGGTAATGTCAAGGTGGGATTTTGCTAAACCATGGTGCCTAATAATCATGGAGGATTCCCCAAATAGTGGTTGACAGGATAACCATTACTAGGGGGTTTATTAATCCCAACCAAAAAGTGATGGTTTAAGTTTAATGGCATTTGATTTCATGGAATTTCCCCTTCTCAAAAATGGTGACTTTTCCCAAAAAAAGGATGCCGATGTCAGTGTGTACCAAGATGTCAGTTGTTATCCCTTCAAGGTAGTGCCCAAAGTCCAGTTGGAAGCTGTTTTACCCATTGTAGTACAGTTCTGATCACTATAAACCCCAGCTAGTTCCTAGTGAACTCAACCAACTGAGCTCAAAATGGATTGTTTATCACCATTCAAAAGTTTAATAACCCCATATGGTGGTTTTTCAATCCATGGGGATATCCCTAAAATCGTCCATGTTCAATCCGAATTTTCCATGATAAACCAAGCAGCTAGTAGCTATTGGAGATCCACATCATCATCCACTACGGATCCACTGAAGGCCCACCTGCGCGGGCGGCCATGTGCAGAGCCGTGTTGCCCAGGTTGCACTTCAATTCGAGATCTGCCTCAGGTCGGATTCGGATCATGGTCATACCAAGGTGAGGTCTGAAAAAATCGTGAGGTTTGTGGGTTTAGATTCACCCCATGAAGATCATGAATAGTAGTTACTAGTTCGTTATATCCCCCGAAAAAACCATAGAATTCACCAAGTGATGTGCGCCAACTTGGCTATCTGGAAGGCCTCACTTTGTAGGCAGCTGGATGGGTAAAAGGTGGCTCAATGGATTGGTTTAAGGGAAAATCTAAACAATCTCAACAGGAAACTGGCTGGTTTATGCCACCAGGTTTTGTCGTTTTCGGTTTTGATCTTCCCTTAAACCAATCCAATGGCAAAAGATCGGGTCAAAACCAGCGAAAAATCAGGATTGAACGAAGCAAAATTGGGATATGTGATGAATCTTTGCTAAGAAGGGGACATAACCGACATAACCCCAACTACAAGTAGGGCAAGCAAGGGCAAGGTCCAGATGGTCGACTGGGGTGAACAACCCAATGGATCTACGGATCAAACGCCAACCCGGAGTGGTGGATTTATCCCTCAGCAGCTGATCATTGCGGGGGCACCATTTTTTAGTGGATGAAGCCACCATTTTTGTGGGGAAACAGGAGTTAGTTGGGCTTGATATTCGAAACTCTTTGAATAAAAAAACACTGAATAAACCATTCATCCGGGATATCATCAATCTGCACCAGCAATCCGGGGTACCATAAACTCCTCCCAGCTTGACATCGAATCCCCAATGGTGGTGTATGACCAATCGGACTGGGTATACCAACCTTGGATCATATGTTGATGGTCAAAAATGTGCTGCTTGGGCTTACATCCATGTTACAGATAGATAGATAGATAGATAGATAGATAGATAGATAGATAGATAGATAGATAGATAGATAGATAGATAGATAGATAGATAGATAGATAGATAGAGATGTATACATCTATCGATCTACTATGATACCAAGATATTTTACAGCAAGATTGTATAACATCATGCTATCCACCTAGGTTTATATTAGCTTCTATCATCAACCCATCATTGAGTCACTCCCCTCACCCCCCTCTGTTGCTCCCCTCTAAGCCGCCGCACCCTAGAGTCCTTGGCTTTGCAAAGACGCGTTGTTTTTGTGTCTGGGTCACAGGTCACATAATAATGATTAAGAATGGTTAGTAGTGGTTAGCAATGACTAGTAGTGGCTAATATTGGCTAGTAATGTTTAGGAGTGGTTAGTAATGATTAGTAACGGGAAAACAAGCAATAATGGATGAATAATGGATCTATGAGAATGTAGATATACCCTCCCGTAATACAACAGTTCGCTATTGAAAATGGCCCCGTCATTTTTTTAGTGCGTTGATTTACCTATGAAAAACGGGTGATTCTCATAGCAAACTGTTGGTATGCCAGAGGGTATACTGGTCGAAAACCCAGCACCTTGATCGGCTCAGGTCGAAGCCATCAGCATGTTGACCACCTTCACATGGCCCACACTGGAAGCCAAAGAAAGCGAAGTATATCCAAAGACCTCCTGAGGTGCGGCAACGGGAAGGACATCAGTGGTTCCCCAAACCTTAAACCCCTAAGAATAGGGCCGTGATTTTTGCCTCTGCTGAGCTTGGGAGGTACTCGGAGGATCATCCGGTCCTCGTGTTTGTGGTAATCCATAGATGGCCCTCGCCGAAATGACCCAAAATGATCGCTTCGTCCTCTCGTTCGTTGAGGCGCTTCCGGTCTAGATACCTGGACGATCCCAGGTGGCTAAAATATGTTTTAACCATGTTTCAGAAAAATTGGTTTGCCTAAATCATCATGTGTTTACCACGTGTGATCATTTTTCTAGCCCAAATCGCCATTTCTTCACCATGATTTTGCGATTCTTTTTCTGCTTCAATGTCGCCCAGAAGTGCCATGTTCTCGGCTCGCCACTGCACGGTGTGCTTCAGAAAGTCTACCAGTTTCGCATCCTGCGGTGGTGTTGCCGCGCCCGTTTAGGGGTCCGCCGGGGTCGGAGGTGAAACTACTCGATGTTACAAGAAAATAGCTGGTAAATAGCCACCGTTGACCACATTACCCCAACCAAAAACATCTCAAAACCCTTGAATTCCTGAAGTCCCATCCCTTCTTCAACCCCCAGCGGCGCGCCTTCTTTGCATCTGGCGACGCAATTCGCGAGTAGATGTACTTGATGAGCGAGAAGCCTCTGATCCATCGCCATCGATCCCTGTCTCTGAAAATGATGCATTTACCCCAGAACTTCTGCCCATTCAAAGGAATCATATTGTAATGGGTAGAAAATGATGCTTTCAAGATCAATATGGGTAGGAATCATGTTTCAATCGTCAAATTTGGAGGGTGCCCTTTAATTTTCAGACCAACCTATCATCAGTGGCAGTGCTCCTCATTCTCCCCATCTCCATGTGAAACTTCGGAGGCCCGAAATCGTCTAACTCGCTGGCGATTTAGCATAGCTATGATAGAAATGGTATGAAATGGTGATATACCTCTTGCAAAAAAATGTGATTTTCCAGTTAGCAAACTGTTTCACAAATCACCAGAGGGTAGCTGAAGCTGGCCACCACCTTCATGCTCTTGTCTGGCTGAGTTTTGGCTCCTGCAGATTCTGGTGGCGGGTCAAACAAAGAAAGAACATCAACGGATCTATGGATTTAATGAGATTTTGTGGGGATTCAATACGGATTGAAAAGGAATTTAATATCATTTGCTGGTACCTCACGGAGTTACATGTAATAACCTCCAAAAAGATAGAAAGGGTTGAATTTATCACTATAATTTAATTTTACAGGAGATTTACTTTTCGACATATTTTGGGGGATGACTATACCGAACTGTAGCAGGTGGCTTTCTCAAATGTTTCTTCGGAATAAGTCTGTACCTTTTATGTGTGGTTCGATGATTTTTATGAACATCCTCCACCAGCTTGGCAAAATAAACCATCTACCCCTCCTCTGCGATCCAGTTTCATCGCCGGTTCCAAGGCCTCTTCGGTCCTTGGGGCATAGCAACGGGATGGCGAAATGTGGGAACCGATGGCATATTCACAGAGAAAGATCAACAAGTTCCCACTCAAATATGCGGGAGTTTACACCAACCACTGAGGAAACAAAAACTATGCAACCCCCATTAAAATGGATGATTTTTAAGTGACTATGACTACTGTTGTCAAGCGGTGGCCCCAATTTTGACCCACAATCTGTACGTATGTCATCTTTGGATCTATACGTATCCACACGGTCTTGGCATCACGATTCTTGCTGTACATCAACTTGCGTCATACATGAACTTCTACAAAGTACCTCTACCAAGGCAGTTTCAAATTGTGACCAGATGGCCCCCCAGATCCACTGGTTGATCCTCAATCGTCCCATTCAATGGCCATTTTGGTGGTACACCTATATCATATATCATTCATATCTGGAAGTTTCCTAACTCAGGGGTACCCCCAAATCATCCAAAATTAGTGCACTTTAGTCGTATTAAAACCTATGGATTTGGGGATCCGCCATTTTAAAAAAAAAAACAATATCTTAACCCCATAGAATTGGAAGCATAGCACAAATCTATTTTTCTTCGTGATGTTCTTCTTGAACCTGAGGGCTCAGGGGGACCATCCCCACATCTGAGCACCCCAACCGTCCCACTCCGACCTCGCAGCGGTTTAAACTGGTTGGTGGATGTGGTTTTGACCCCCCACTGAAGAACATTCGTCAGTAAGGGATCATTATCATATTTCTATGGTTGAAAAAAATTAATGTCAAAGCATCAGCCAGAGAAATCCTGAAGTAAATAGAATATGAAACAGCAGGAGAGTCTTCAAAATCTAGTTGACTGGGCCTGCTTTACCGAACTTTACCGAGAGATTTCTGGGTAGAGATGTCTGGGTTCCAGGATGTTCCAGGATGTTCCAGGCATTTTTTGATCCAAATGGATCGTAGATATTTAGAAATTGTAAATCCCCTTATTATTAGCGTACCAGGCTTTTCCCTGCTGCCTTGCAGCCTTAGTCAAAATTCAAGGTAGCAATGGGTAGCAAGCTATAGCAAACTAGCTGCTGCTAGCTGGTACACAAGAGGCTGACTCAAAAAGCCTCATGAAATGGATTCCAGCCACAATTCGAAAGTACTGGGGAATCATTTGAGAAACTATGTGGTATGTGAGATGCAAATGGGTGGCAACGGCGCAACCTGAAGGAAAGCCCATGGTGAGATGACGATCTCAAAAAACATGAATTATATGGGCGCTGCGCTCATGTTGCCTTTAGAAACACACGGCACCCTGGAAGGGTTCCTCCCTTGTTTATTACATCCACATTCTTACAGCAAAATCGATTGTTTTTGCAGGTCAAATCCTTATAAGTTTGCCTAGAATCTCCATTCCTACTGGAATACCCATCAAAATCCCACAAGTTTACCATGAAACCCCCAAATGTTCCAAACTGTGCAGAAAAATAATCACAATTCCCTAATTCGGGGTCAACAATCCCAAATGTTCTCGGTTGAATCCACCTTGTGGCGAAAGGAACCACGTGGACGTGCAAAGTCCCAAACATCTTCTCAATTGTTTGCAGGTCAGATCCCATCAAAATCAGCTAGTTGTCCATCTCTTGATGCGGCAGGAGGGGGAACTATCAAAATCAGACCCAAACAAAAAAAACGCGCCTGGTTTCCGCTTGATGGGCGGCAGTCGCTCACTGTCCAGCGACGCTGAGGAGGCACTGCTCTTCATCGGTCCATCCGACGATGAACGGCGGGGGACGGCCGGCTGCGCGGTCCCCTTGGGACCCCCCCTAAGCACTGCGGGAAAAGAATAGGATAAGAAAAATGTGATGAACATGTGGATGTGCTGCATGAAAAAAATGGATGTTCCTACCCAAAATGTTGACTTTGAACATCAGGATGTGGATTGTACGTGCTATGTTGCCATCAAAAATAGGCAGGAAATCACCAATGAAAAGTTGGATTTTCCATAACCATCACCAGTCTTGAAGGGGGATTATCCCAGGATGTAAATGGATTGGTACTTGGAGGATACCTAGGAATCATCCATCCTCCTGGGTGTAGTGGGAAAAACTTGGCATATACTTGGGTGATCACCCTACGGTGGGAGAAGTAAGGCTATAACATATTACTGTCATGTCATAGAAGTACAGAGCGACAGTCAGCAAGAATAAGTGCAACCCATCGTGAAGTGACGAGTTTAGATCGCTTTCATGTCCACGGATTGACCGGAATTGCTGGTTGCAATGCCATGATAATGGCTTCCTGTCAGTTTGGTTCTTTGCTTCTGATCCATCCTTGGGGGAAAAAACATGGTGATCATGGTGGCATCTTCCGCAAGCATCATGAGCGCAGCATCCGTTATCCTTTTTCTGCCTCAAGCAGTCCGGATCCAGGCCTCAAGCAGGCCTCCAAGAGTTGTTTCTCCCTGGATCAGCCACTGAGGTCTCCTTTTTGCTAGAATGCTAGGAGTTGCGAGCAGCTGAAGGCGAACAATGCCTTAACTCTCGGTAGGTTATGGGGGCACAGGATACCCTGTCTGGTGCCATGGCAGAGACCCTTCAGCCTTGGCTTCGGCGGGTGGCGGCCGAGGTGCCGCCACGGAAAAAAATCCATGGAATCACGACGACGTTTCTTCCACGGCGGATGAACTCGTTGCGTTTGCGACAGAGTTTGCCTTTGGCAAACATGCACGTGGAAATATGTAGAACTATGGGTGCCTGAGTCCCTTTTGGCTCATCGGGCGCAAGGGGCCTAGGTGCTGTTCTGTTGTTCGTCCATCTGAGCTTGTCCTGAATTGACTAGTTCGTCGTCGTTTTCCCCATGGAATAGGAATAAAAAGGGGAGTATAGCCCAGTTGAGGCACGGCCATGCGAGCAACAGGAATGTTCTCCCAAGAGCAACACCCGGTGTTCAAGTTGATCTTCTGCTTGTGTTGGAGACGGTCAAATGGGCAGAGTGCCCATTCAACACGGCCAACCTACATATAGCACACACCAAAAACATAGAAAAGGCTGAATTCATCACTATTTTAGATTGAGATGTTCCCGTTCCATCTTTTTTGGGGCCACTACAACATACTATAACGATACGCGCAAACAGGAGTCACCATGTTTTAGCAGCAGGTTTTTCCGCGATGGTTACATATATGTTCCACCCAAAAACTGCTCAGAAAATGTGCAAAAACAGCAGGTTTCACCAAGGTGGTACCCAGGTAACCATCAGTTGATGGCTTAGGCCATGTTTTCGTGGCTGCAACTTCCATCTGCAGAGAGCTTCATGCCGATTAAGAAGACACCGCCCGGGCAGTCCACTCACCAGGAAACCCTGTGTTGGATGATTCGAAATACCTCTCGGGATCAGCCCGAAAAAATGACAGGCCTGTTTTGACAGTCCTTGGAGGATCACCCCACTGAATATGACTGGGGTAATAACCGTTATAAGTAAAAAGCAATTTATAGATGGCATAACCCACGAAACGGGGACATACTCACTGGGGTTCCTAACCAATCACGATCCGTGGGATCCTCCAAGTAGGGTCGTGAACTTCGTAAAGAATGGCATCACCATATCAGCCCAATTTTCCAGGAACTTCCTATGGGATGATTTTCAAGCAGGGCACCACGAAGGAAAGAGCTGAAGTCAATTGCACGAAAGAATTCTCACAAATCCGCCACTGATTTGTGAGAAGATGATTTGGCGCAACATTCAACATCTCATGATGACCAAAAACGGCATTTTCTCGCTACCCGCACATTCAGGCTGGCCCTGGTTTGATGCAATTGAATCTGGATTCTGGATCTATGTCTGGGAAACTCCTAAATCTTTGGTGAATACCGTTTTTTTGGTGAACTACACGTATTTCAATTCAACGCTTTGGGGGTTCAACATGGATCCAGAGGTTTGGACACAAGCCATGTGGCTGCTAATTGGGATGTAGCCAACATCAGCCAATGGCAATGGGGATATACCAACACGTGTAAAGATATACATTTGTTGTGTACATGTTTGTACGGTAGACTTTCACTTCTCTATTCTGAATCAAAAAAAAAAAAAAGGTGGAAATTACTCAATTTCCCAACCCACTTCCCCAACCCTTCACCAACGGAAACCCAATGTCCTAGTGGAAACCAGCCCAATTTCCGCCTGCCAGGGCTAGAAAGGACTAGGAGCCTGTGGTCCTGGCAGAGGCTGGATGGATAGATAGATATAGATATAAAAATAGATAGGGTGCATAGAGATTTATATATATATATAGATATAGATATACCTGTATATTTATATATATATTGATATATATATATATATATTAATATATATATATATAATTAATATATATATATATATAATTAATATATATATATATATAATTAATATATATATATATATATACACAGATTCATGGACGTATAGAGATATAGATATAGAGATATACAGTAGAGATAACAGTCAAGTTCTCCTCCCAACTTGCCGGCTATCAAACCCCCAGCAAGTGCAATCCCACAACCAATTCCGAACATCGGATGATAATCTGCAGATTCTGCCTCAAATAATGCTAATGATAAGGGGATAGTGGGGATGATCACCTGCCAAGTTGATCATATTTTCCCAAAAATTGTCCATAAATCCAGCTACATCACCAGTGTTCCATTGATCTTTCATGATCTTTCTGTTTTCTCAATAAGAAAATCCCAGGTATTTCCTATCGACCCCCTGGAAAAAGGTCCCCAACTTCTCCAGCTCCTTGGTCCGACGGGTCCGAACGAAAGCTCATCCGCCTGCACTTTGCTGGCGCTTCGCCAGCACGGACCTCACGGTTCGGCGTTTCGGCGCTGGGAAGAACATGAAACAACCAGAAGTCAGATAAAGAAACCACATCGAGATCAGACTAGGCAAAAATGAAACTGCATCAAAAATCAGCCAGTACACTTGTTTGCTGGGAAAATCATGGAAAATAGGCTACGTATGGCTACGTCAATGGTGCCATTGACTGTGGCATGGTCCATTTCGATTCTTTACCAAACGGCAGCTGGGGTTGAGTGGACTAGTTGACAGCCAAATCTACCGGAAAGCATGGATGAAACTTAATTCAATAGAAATATCGTCATCAAATCCAGAAAATCTTTAGGTCTAAACTTGCCAAGCAATGCCAAACAAAACAAAGTTTGAAAACCTTTTGTTGAATGAATAGATCCATCAAATCGCAACAGTCGATTCATTCCCCGTGCCGAGTTTGACGCTACCTTCGGGTCATGGGCTCATACCGGGCCATCGCCGTTTGGTACACAACTACCATCCAGCCAACTATGGTAAACTAACATAGCTATTGAAAATGGTCATAGAAATAGTGGATTTTCCCATTAAAAGTGGTGATTTTCCATAGTTATGTTAGCTTACCAGAGGGTAACATAGCTAATTACGCAACAAAAAATGCAATGTCGTTCGATGATTCACCGAATCAGAAACTGGTGATTTTCCCGTTGGCCATGTTACCCGTGGCTACCGTGGGAAACGTTCCACCCTTCCGCCGAGCAGCAGCATTTGGACCAGCTGCGATGCTGCTCCGACATGTGGCGGCTCTGGGCCGCCCGATTGGCATCATCGCGTGGCAGCACGAAAGTGTCCGTCCAGTTGTCGAGGTTGAAATTCATCTTCTCCTTGCAAGATCTGGGTCTGAAAATGGGGAACCCCCAAAATGGATGGTTTAGACAATGAAGAATTCGACTGAAATGGATGATTGTATATTGGTGTGTCTGAAAATGGTGTATTTCCCCAAAATAGCCATTTCAATAGGGAAAATACAAATAAACCAGTGATGGCTTTTGGGGTACACTATTTTCAGACAACTCCATCTGGATGGGAAAGGGAAAAGTGGGAGAAATGTGAGAAAATTCATTCCAGATCCCGGATGGGAAATGTCTCACTTGGGACTTCGAAATACTTTGAATGGTTTTTTTCATGGGATTTTTGGAAGGGAGAATGGGAAGAACTCAATGGGAACATGCATGGGAAAATGTCCCAATTGGGATTAAGAAAACAACGTGGAAGGCGGCGTTTCGGAATGGCAACATGAAAAGAAAAATGAAATTCAGCACCAGGCTTCAAAAGATCGGATGAGTCTCAAAGATTGATGTCATAGCCCCGTTCAGTGAATCATCATATACATACATATATGTATATATATATATACATATCATCTATCTAAAATCTATATATACATGTATATAGATATCATATACATGTATATAGATATCATACATTTTCCGACGCCCTTGTCCTTGCGATTTTGACAAACCCCACTTTTTTTTCATAAACAGCAGCTGCACCAAGCGTCCAAGAAAGTCGCTGCATATCTGCTGGCAACTCGTTGGGTTTGCCAGGACATCGTCAAAGCTTGGCCTAGGAGCCAGCAACGTCATTTGGGCCCTGTCAGAGAGTTCGCTGGGATTCAAGATTACTTTTGTATGTTAGGTAGTCTCAATATATAAATATCATTAAATATCTATGTCTATCTGCATATATATATATATATTCCAATAATTCTACATGTTTGTTGCGGACCCATCTTCCTCAGGTTTGATTGCAAGTTCATATGGCATATGACGTGTTTGTTAGCAAGACTAGGAAGCATCTGATTGGTGGCGATGAGAAACGTGCAGTTATAGCCTCATACCCCGCAGTTACACTTAAGATTCAAGAGAGTCGAGCAGGTTCAAAGAAGTAACTGGATATCGACACTCAACCGAAGACTTGGTAGTCTTCCCTTTCACATACTGTTACCCCGGATAAACAACATCCAGTTTATGAATATGGTGAATATATGAGAATATGAGGGTGTTACCGTTTGTGAGGGGGAAGGTTCACTGTTTTGGGACATTCAAATACATGAACTGCATTTGACGAAAATCCCGGTCAAATAAAAGGATGTGTAGCTACCCTGCAAAATCAGATTGCTCTTTAGTGGGTTTTCTTGTCTTCCACTAAACCGGTCCCCAATTGTTATCAATCCCCCACATTCACCAAATAACACTATCCGAAGACAACTCATTTTGGAAAATAAGGAACAAAACATGGAACATTTTCCAGGAAATACCCTCTGGTAATTTAACATTGCTATTGAAATGGCCATGTATAGTTGATGTTCCCATTTAAAATGGTGATTTTCCAGTTCGCTATGTTTACCAGAGGGTCATGTTTTTTTCCGCGTTTTTACCCACCTTTCCCGTCCAAACATGTCGTTCTAGGCACAAAAGGCGGAGGCGTCCAAGGACGCCACGCGGCTCACATCGGAAGAGACCAAATCCCCCAAGTAGTGCCAGGGTGTCCAGAGCGCCACCTTACCAGGAAAGCTCCATTTCTAGGGTGAATGAATTCCATGTATACAATATCATGTATAATAGGGATTTAACATGGCGATTTATATAGCATCATGATTATCATAATAAGTACTCTTTGGTGATTTAACATTAGCTATGGAAGCCATGGCTCATTTATAGACTATTTATGATGAAATTACGAGAAACAAATGGTCATTTTCCATAGCTACGTCAAATCACCAGATGGCAGCAATAATTCATAATGTGATATTGTTGCTACTGCATCAATATGGTAGTGATAGTAAATACTATAAATACGATTGGGTAGAATGATCCAGTACAAATGAATATATATATATATACATAAACTAGTCTTGTAGCCATTATGGCTATCAGTCTGATAAGTATGTATAGAGATTATTTTTCGTAAGAATAGGTAATTATATGGTAAGTTGGTTTACAACTAAGGCAACTATGGTTTATTGTAGATGTAGTCTATGTCACGCACAATATATGTATATATATATATACTTATATTTATATATTTATCTATTTATTTATTTGTACTTACTTATATCTATTTATTTATATTCAGTTATTTATTTATGTATTTATTTATTTATTTATGTATTTATTTATTTCAGCAACACCAGATATATAGGTAGTGCAAACCCGATCCTGACATAATGAAAAGTATTGAAGCTATTTTCTGCGTACTCCATGTATATACATATATATGTACATCATGACATAGAGGTTGACTGAATTTTTTCATTTGGTATACCCCTAGCAATGGGATGGTGCTTACTATGACCCCCAGTCATGGTATTCATGGGATGGTTTACGGCATTGGGCTTACCACGTTATATCATAGCACTACTATAATTGGCAGAAGGAAGATATACTACATTTAATCGATTGATGGCATCTTATTGGGATTCATGGAGGTGCAATGGTAGCAATAGAAAAAGCCTCCGGTAATCAGCTCCATGGCTTGCTGGAAAACACCATAAAAATAGTTCGAGCATTTTCCCAGCGAACGAAACCGATGACACCGAAGGGTAATAATAATTACAATAACAAGGATTGCAATTTTAAAAATAACAACAGTAATAATAGCAAATTCATGAGAATATTAATAGAGGTTTAACAGTAGCACAAGGAATACCCGCTGGAAATCAAAAATGGCTTGTTGTTTGCTAATGTCCCGTTATTGCAACCATCATTGTTAAAGTAGCAATAGTATCAATCCCATTACGGTCAAATGGATTGTTATTAATCCCAGCTTTATTTTCATTGTTATTGCTGTCATTACTAGTAATTGTTATTGCTATTGTAGTGTACTATTACAACTGATTTTTAGGTGAGTAGCAGTAGAAATAGCAATACCCTCCGGTTATCAAACATGGCAATCGAAAATTCCTCACATCCCATTGCTAGAACCATTATTACGACTGATTAAAAAAGCAGTGCAATAGTAGCAATGAAAATTCACCAATTATTGTTATAGCAATTGTTGATCATAACAGTCATGACAATAGCAACAATAAATACAAACTGTAATAGTAGCTATATTCCATATTATGAGTTATATCTACTATTGGAACTATTACAACCATTACAACCATCACTGTAATTACTATTATTTCTATTACTGCTGCTATCAAATTACAAACAATGATAACTAGAAAAAATACTATAGTTATTACCACACAAATATTGCTCAATTTTTTGGGTATACAGTAATATGTGTAATAATGCTACAAAGTTATCGCAAAAATCATGTGTTATAATGTGCGTCATAATATGTTAAAATTATCACTATAGCTATGACATCAATATGTGTTATCACTACTATTGTTGTTCTATCAAAATTACTACGTATAGCTATGAATATCACTAATGTTGGTAAAACAATGACATAAACCATCCCCAATGACTCAGCCTGTAAATAAGGTGGTATAAACCATCATGGTGTATTATTGTTCTACCAACAAGAATGGTATACCGGTATACCCTCCAGTAAACTAACATAGCGAACTGAAAAATCACCATTTTTTATGGGAAAATCAACTGTTTCTATGGTCATTTTCACTAGCTATGTTAGTTTACCAGAGGGTAATGGGATAATGGGATAACAACCCCCAAAAAAAACTGTTGATCTACCTCTTGGCACCTCGGCCACCCAGTAGTCGCCCACCACCAAGTCGTCCACGATGGTGTCGGTCTCCTCGTTACAATAACTCAAGGCGCCACTCAACTTCCTGGGAGACGATAGAAGGAAGCTTCTGAACCATGGATGAACTGTGGCAAAATTGGGAAAAACTATGGAAAATGCTGGTTAAACATGAAACATGCTGAAAAATGCTGGGAAATTGCGATTTCATCATTAAAAATTGGGAGTTGCCATGGAAAAATGATGAAACATTGCGCGGTTTAAAAGTCAAAAATGATCAAAGGATATCAAAAGATGGAGAATTGTGACTTCACATGACTTCACATGGGAAAACATGAGAAAAGTGGGAAATTTGGAGGATCAGCCCCTTAGATGGTCAACATGACTTCAATAACTACTGGCTTTGTGGCAGTTTGCGCAAGGTATACTTATAAATTTTAAAAGTTGTGGTCATAGACCAACTGATTTCTTTTAAAACTGGTTAGTGTTTCTGGTCTTTGTTCATCCGTAAAAAATTGGGATAACCCAGAAATCGGGGATTTCCAGGGTGAAAGAAAACCACGTCCTAGCGGAATGATCCTCGCAGTCGTCCACGCAAGGTTCCCTAGGAACGGTCTTGATCCACCAACAATTGAGATGGAACCCACAAAAGTCAGGATTTCACCCACCAAAATTAAGAGTCATATGAAGTCATTAGTAGCTGATTTTCCTGTGAAGGCTAAGTTGGTCATAATTCCACAAAATTTCTGGTGCAGCAATATCTTAAAGTAGTCTTTAATGGGGGGTGACAAAGTTACCCAACAAGCAACAAACGAATGATTCATGGGCACCCACGACTCGTGGGGAGAGTATACCGTACCCTGGGAGCTAGTGGGATTTCACCATGGGAAACAGACGCCTTTTTGTGCCCAAGCCCGGATGTCACCATAGAACTTGGGATTTGGGGAGGTAGCCACTGAATCATCGGATGATTGACAATGTTGAAACTGTAAAAAAAATCACGGCTTGAATCGGAAAATTCAATTCTCCCTCTCTGTCTGTCTCTTGGTGGATGTCTGACTGCCGTATATCCCCAGGTGCGGATGGGGAAAAAAGATGCAAAAATGAGGTTTTGTCGGTGCCTCTTTGGTATACTTAGGTGTAATTGACCCTATGGCAACCTAAGCGGGCAGGGGAAAGCCCCATCTTGATGGCCAAACCATGGATTTAACGGAGATGATTTACCTATTAAAACGGTGATCGCAAACTGTTCGGTGAGATTACTGGAGGGCACCCCGCGTGGGAGAAAGAATCTCATCAGGACACACTGAGGTCTTGACTCACCAATGGATGATGTCTACTCACTCATTAGTCGATATATATATATATATAAACAACCTGAATCATGTTCCCCGCTTTCATTTTTGATCAGCGCAGTTGCATCCTGGCCGTTGCATGCGAGCATCAGGAATGCGGAATGAGCGGGGTTGCCAGCCAGGAAAATGACATCTGCAGCGGCCACGATGTAATTCTTCACTGCATCTTGAGCAACGCGGTGCAAAATGTGAATCACCTGGAAAAAGGCCAACGTCGACACATTCCAAAAACGTGGAGAAATCACATGGCTGGAAATTCCACGGGATTTCCGCGTAAAAATATGCACAAACACGAAGGAACGGTGGAGGTGAATTGCTACGTTGCTTTTGTGGAGGACACGCCAACACCTTTGAGAGCGAGCTGTAAGCCACTGCAGCACACATCAAACTCTAGAGAGCATGCCACCACGCAGAAAGAGATTTACCCCCCCGGTAAAACGTTCACATAACTATGGAAAATCACCATTTTTAATGGGAAAATCCACTATTTCTATGGCCATTTTCCATAGTTATGTGACCGTTTACCAGAGATTCAACGCCCAATCTTCCGAGCTGGTGTTTTGAACCCATCCCATCCCTGCACCTGCCGGTCCGCAGTTTCCAGCAAGTCGGCTACAACCTGCAGAGATCGGCTCAGATATTCCCAGCACTATCCTTAAACTCTTCAACCACCTGGGACTGCATCTGGGGGGTCACCGGGGTCACCTTATTGGAACCGAACACGGTCACCAAGTACCGTTGAAGCCCAGGGGGCAGCCGGCCTGCAACTTGCAGAGGTCTGTTTGAAAACGCGCAAACTGCCTGAGGTCGCCGAGGGGATGTGGCTGTGATGGAAAACCCCGCAGCTATAGCGAGGGATAACACGCTGGGAAACTCATTATATAAAGAAAAATGGTGGATGTTCCGGAAAGCCATGCTTGCGTACCGGAGGGTATTGCCGAAGAAAGACATCAAATGCATCACAAAAAGATCAATCTCACAGAGAGAGAGAGAGAGGAAAGAAATTAGAAGAACATCTTGACAAATCAAGTGGGAAAAAAAACGATGGCATCCCAATTTTTCCAAGCGGCAGTTCTCCCTGCAATTGTGGAGATAACAGCTCCAACAAAGGCACATCCATGTCCGCCGACCTGTCCAGGGCCATTCCCAGTCGTTGGAGGGAAAATGAAACCGGAAACCCCGAAAAGATCACTGAGGAAACCAGAGAAAAACTGGGAAAAAAACCTGGGGGTTCCGGTGAAAATGTTCGATATCGTGAGGTTTTTAGCAAATCCATCCAGCGATGAAATGTTGGACTGGACATGTTGGCCATTGGGCGTGTTGTTCTGCATCATCCCACACCAGCATCCCATCAGAAGTCGATCAGCAACCAAATCAATTCAGTGAAACATAGCCAAATGTCACCGAACCAAGATTCTGGATTGGTTAGAAGAACTCACCAAATTGAAGCTTGCGGCCATTCTGGGATATTACCCCTCACAAACCATCACTTCCAGAATGTAACGTCGCAGTGAGGTCGCTAACGCGAAGTACTTTATCCAGAACCACCAATCCACACCACCAACGTAGATCAATGAATTTGCTACCATTAAATTCATTGAATAATTGGTTACCATTGGCTGGTTGATCTCAATGAATCTTATGGACTTTCATGGGTTTTTATGGTTAATCTATCTCATTGATTCAGTACTTGGCAGGTTGTTTTTAGAAATACACCAAGGAGCAGCAGCATCCCTCTGCGAAGATCAGGATGATTAGGGCTCAGTCAACCAAGTTGCTTGGGCTTAGTGGCTTGAAGACGACTTTCTACACATAGATGATAAGATACTTACTTAAAATGTATATAGCATATCATTATATAATGTTTACCTATTTCAATACTTACAATATTCAAATAGGGACAGATTCCATGATCATGAGCTTCAGACTCAAATTGTTGTTGTATTTCAACACTTCTTGCTCTCAAAACATTTCAATGGTAGCATGCATAGGAATTGACTTCCCAATAGTTCCCAATTCAAGAAACCTGACCTTTTCCCACATTCCCAGTTCAACAAGACATGACCTGCACGACATGAACGACATGCTCCACCAATATGCGCCTGGCTTCCTGTCGCAAGGTGTATTGGTACTGCAGAAACTGCGTGATTTTTTGCCCCAGCTCAGGAGGGATCTTGTTCTGCGCCAGGTAGGCGCGCAACAAGCGGAACTCGGTGTTTTCATCTTCCTCGACATGGAAACTGGGAACCTGGGAGTTGACTTTTTCATGCTTTGAAGGGTTGCCTTAAAATAGTCTCATTGGGTTATGATTCAATTTTGCTTGCTCCCCCTCAAACAAACACACCACAACAAAAAAAAATCATATAGTGGTTCCCCCAGTGCTATCATCTTTAAATCATCAGCTATATGGATCTATATGGCTATATACATCAGTTCAAGAATCACCCTTCAACACATGGGAAATTATTTCCATACTGTGGATGGTTGCAAACTCCTGCATCAGTTGACTGATGATTGATCTCATTGTAATCCCATTTTTTTACAGTGTTTCATAGGAATCCCACTAGTTCGCAAAGTGGTGCATCAATGGATTGGTCTGAGGGAACATTTACAGGAAACCCTTATATTTCATGGGTAAAGCCATGGTTTCCCGTAGATTTTCCCCTAAACTCCTAAACCAATCCATTGAGCGCAGGATGGCGAACATCCATCCACCGTACCCCATGGAGAACTCCCCAGTCCTTGATCTTGCTGAGTCCAGCCATGAGATTGCTGACCGTGCTGATGAGGGTTGACGAGGTGATCAATGAGCGGAAGGCAATGACAATACCTGGAAGTCAACGATTAAACCACACCAGTAATATCAGTTCTTTCTATGCAGTTTCACCTACATGAATGCAATTCTACACCTTCAAAACTTAAATGGGTAAAATTCAGAGGCAATTGTAGGTTCTTTGGTTTCAATTCACCAGTTATCTCCGAATGACCGGATATACACAATGACATCCCACATCTTCAACCTGGTTCTTTGGCTTTGATCCTTTGGACTCAACGGACTCCCACTATGAAGAGGAACCCCCGGTTCCCCAAAGCACCAACCATTGGTGCTTTCAACATGTCTCAACCCCAAAAAATATGAATGGCTGCTTTGGGGATCCTCGTCCCAAGAAAATGCTTGGAAAATAGTAGCGCAATTCTTGACAACCACTGGCCAGAAAGTGGTATTTTTCAGGCACAACCTTTCCAACCCAGCAATTGCACCAGCGCGGGCTGATCTTGGGGTATACCCAATTTCCACTATTGGATTTGAGGGGCACGCTATTTTCAGGCAGCCCCAAAAATTGCGCATGCAGCACAAAACACACGGTTCCATATGGTTCCATATGTTCTATCAACCCAGACCTGAAAGCAAACATTGATACTGAACATTGCCCTCCTACTGAGGTGCACCAACTCACAAATTCACAGAAAACAGCATCTCCCCAAAAATAGCAAGCTGCAGTATGCCATTTCTGGCACATTAGTCGCCAAGGCTGGGCTAGATCCAACTCCCAGTTGGGCGAAGGCCCAATTTAGGCACGTCAGGTATTGATACTCCATGCTGCTGTTCTCCTTGGTCACTGCCAGGAGTGGCCAGGCGCGCACCCCTGGCCATGTTGCTTGAAAGTGTTTGAGAATGGCTACCTTCTCAACCCAGCTGATCATACAGGAGTCCCCTTTTGCGCCTTCCCAACACTGCTATTTACCCAAAGATTCTAAGATGGACATTCACGATAAAAAATACCACTTCCGGGACGTTCAAGAACATCGTCCGGATGCAAATTTTGGGAAACCACATTCAATCACCAAACACAACCAAGTGCAGCGAGGATCCGTCCGGGTCCTGCTCGCTTTGGAACACAAAAAAAACGCCAATCAGATGTTAGAGATATTTTACCTATGCCTATGCCCATACATCCTTCCTGACCAGTCATAGCGAAGTGGCGATCCCAAGTTCTGTGACCCAGTTCGCCGAATTCACGTGGCTTACGGCAAACCAGGCACAGGCAATCAGATGATTCAGGATGCCTAAGTTGTGTGAGATGAGCAGGTGAAATCCGAAGAAGGAGGTCATTTGTCCAGTTTAGCGCGATTAGTTCTTGATCTGGTTTTCCATCCATGTATTTCATCATCAATTTATCTGTGTGTTCCCATAACAATCGAAAATGGCATTAACGATTGAGGGAGGGAAAAGGGTGACGATGGCAGCAAAGCAACCGCCGCCTAGCAGGCAGCACCCCCCTTTTCCAAGCTAAGCAGGTGCCTGTGCGGCTGCTGTCTGTTCAGGTCCCCATATACCACCTTCACTGGTGACCAGAGTGGTATGGACCTCAAAAGTAAAAGTGGTGGTGTCATCCATTCAAAAGCCCCGGGCCTGCCTCCAGATCGTCAAAGGCTGGTCAATAAGGCAGCCCAGGATATCCAACAAAGACACCACCAAAGAAACAGCCGCACCCACCAGACTCCCAAAGGATCCTAGGTGGGGATGGTGGGAGTTTGCCAGTCAGGCAAAATCTGCGGTAAAAGACTAAAGGATCTAAGAATGGGATTGGTATCCATCCGACGCTCTGAGGTGAAACCTTTCGGATCGGGATGAGTCAGGTCATCAGCCCATTGGTTGTGGTCGCGTTTGCAGTGACTGGGTGCAATCCGAGCACGTTTCTCATAGAGCAGAAAGACCAGTTGCATCAGGAAGGCAGCAGTGGGCATCTTCCTGGTATGTGAGTTCAAGAGAGCAAAGATGTTGCCCTGGTTGTCCGAGATCAGGGAGAGTTGAAGTCGAAGCAAAGAGGCTTCACTCTTTGTCAGCAAAAAGGGACACCAAGATGAGGTTGCCCAGCATCTCGAGAGCAGCAATGCGTCTGGTGGAGTCCACTTCCACAAAAGCCCAGGGAAAGTCATAGGCTGCCCGCTATAAGCAGGGCTACCCGAGTTGGCAATCGTGTGGAGGAAGCCCTGGATCTCAGCATCCGAATAGTAGAACTCCACAGCCTCCTGCTCTTCCAAGAACACGCCCCACCAGAATACGTTGTTGCAGCGCCAGTAGACCTTGACATCAATGAGGGCCTGCTGGGAACCCACAGCTGCAGCCAACTCGGAGTAGATGGATTCAAGGGGGCGGAATGCACTCAAAGGCAAACTGATGCACTCGTCGCATACCGCTCGCTCTCGTTAGAGTCCCGGATGGCGGCCTTAGGAAGGGTCATGACCTCTGGGGGGCAGTGCGTTAAAAAGGTTTGCGCTGCCAAGAATTTTTCAATCTCCTTGTAGGAGTCCTTCCAGCCGCTGGTGGACTCAGGCAGTTGGCTAAGGCCCATCTCCGCCAGGAAAGTGCGTACCTCTTTTCGCACGCGGATGTGGTTGTTCAGCTTGGCTTGGGCTGTTGCTGCTGAGGTCTGGCCACGGCGTCGAGTGTCTCCCAGCAAATCTAGGAACTCCTGCTCCTGGTTGGCTTCTCCCACCGCCTGCGCTGAGTGGTCTCAGACGCTTCCTTCAAGTGGCGGGGCTTCCAGTGCCGCCATTGGGAGGCCGCTTTGATGATCTCAGGTGGCTACCGAGGACGTCTCCCCCGCGATCCGTTCCAAGGCGATAATGACCTCTTTGGAGGGAAGCTGAGCTGTGCGCTGGGGCTTGACCACGGTCGCAACCAAGCTCGCCTGAATGGTTGTACACTGGAGGTTGGGGCGATCAATCCGCTCTGGGTCCAGCAGAGTAAACTTGGAAGAGAACCCCTAGAGGGGATTCCAGATGTTCTGGCGCGGAAACACCTCGTCCTGGCCCGTCTCGGTGATTTGCTGGCGCAGGCGTAGGTGCGTGACCTAGGTTGCCAGGATAGTGGCCGTGTCCAACATGTCACCTGCAGCAAGGGATGCGCAAACTTGGCTAAACATGCCAACGGTCACCTCCAGCCAGGGCATATGTCTGTAGTAAACAGGCCAAACATGTCACCTGCAGCAAAGGAGGTGCAAACACTGCTAAACAGGCCACTGTGTCACCTCCAGCCAGGGCATACATCAGTCGTAAACATGCCAAACATGTCACCTGCAGCAATGAGAAAAACACTGCCAAACAGGCCAACTGTCACCTCCAGCCAGGGCATACGTCTGTCGTAAACAGGCCAAACATGACACCTGCAGCAAGGGAGGTGCAAACACTGGTAAAAAGGCCAGTCATTCACCACCGGCCAAACATGTCACCTGCAGCAAGGGATGTGCAAACACTGCTAAACAGGCCACTGTGTCACCTCCAGCCAGGGCACACGTCAGTCGTAAACATGCCAAACATGTCACCTGCAGCAAAGGATGAGAAAAACACTGCAAAACATGCCAACTGTCACCTCCAGCCAGGGCACACGTCTGTCGTAAACAGGCCAAACATGTCACCTGCAGCAAGGGAGGTNACTGTCACCTCCAGCCAGGGCACACGTCTGTCGTAAACAGGCCAAACATGTCACCTGCAGCAAGGGAGGTGCAAACACTGCTAAACAGGCCACTGTGTCACCTCCAGCCAGGGCACACGTCAGTAGTAAACATGCCAAACATGTCACCTGCAGCAAGGGATGAGGAAAAACACTGCAAAACATGCCAACGGTCACCTCCAGCCAGGGCATACGTCTGTCGTAAACAGGCCAAACATGACACCTAAACACCTCCAGCAAGGCGTGCAGGTCCCCAACAGGCATATCCCGGAGAAGCGGTGTCAGTCTGCTGGGGAAAGTGGGCAACTCAAGCTGGTACCCTGCAAAACTGGACACCGTCATCGACCTTCACAATGCGAAGCACCGCAGTGTGGTCCTTGACGCTCCCCGAGCCCTGGTCGCCATAGGCAGACCCAGACTGGGTACTCCTCGCCACATCCGGCTGTACCTCAGAGTCCTTAGAGTCCTTAGTAGTCAAGTTCTTCATTGCCTCAGCCAAAGACGCCAAGGAATTGTTAAGGTCCACGCGGGTGACCCCCTCCAGAAGCTCAAACTCAGCAGGCAGGGTGGTAGTAGAGGCAGCAGGCATCCCAAGGGTCTCCTCCTCTTCCGCCGAGGTATGCAGGGCCGCAACCTCCTGTGCCATCTCGATGTCCTGGGCGTCCAAATTGTCCACGCCCATCATGTCATCAACCACCTCAAAGCTCGTGTCAGTCTGGAAAGTTTCGCCTCCCACAGAGGCAGTCTCACCATGCGAACGAGAACCGGTAGTGGCCATGACAGCAAAGCGGGGTACAAATGGGCGCGAAGGGATCACTTCAAATTTTTGGTCTGTAAGACCCAAACTTGAGCCAAAATGGCCAGGCCATTTTGGCAATATGATTCCGACAACACATTGCTTGCTTTCCGCAAGCTCCACGCAAGTACAAATTATTCATTTACTGATGTAATATGACTGACCCTACCAGCCAAACCATCCTTGAGCTTGGCGACTCCGGTGGTTGCCAAGTCTAGCTTCCTCGTGCATAGCTAGATGCATGTGTGCAGTTATCATGTTGTTTGTTGATGTTGTTCCTTATTACTTTATCTATCTATCTGTGTGTCTATTTATCGATCTATCTATCTATCTATCTATCTATCTATCTATCTATCTATCTATCTATCTATCTATCTATCTCTCTATCTAGCTAGCTAGCTAGCTAGCTAGCTAGCTATCTAGCTATCTGCATCGCTATCAAGCACATGTATTTACGTATGTCAAGACATTCTCTTCTCTGCTTCTAGTAGTATTTACTTCTGTGCCCATCACTACTTGGATGCTCATCCCAATACAAATGGCCCCAAAGGTATTGGCTCATCCGTTGTGGGGGTGTCGGGCAAGGGCGTCCAACCTACAAAATCTGTTGGGAGTTGGGGGATTGTCTTTGTGATATCCCAATGTTCGCACCATTCTTTGCTTTTGTTGGCGGAACCCCCACAGCATATAGCAAAGAATAAACATGTTAATTTCAATCCCCCAAAATGATAAATTTTGAACCCCAAAAAGAGAGGAAACAAATCATCTATGAAATATCAAACCTGAATGCCCGAAAAGTGAAAATCTGCAATTCTAACCCCGATGTTTTGGATGTTTTGGACTCCGTGACAAGCAGCAAAGGTGGATGAGGCTGCTGAAAAGGCTATAGTACAGCGTGGCAGCCTGGAGGCAGAACGCTCCAGGAATGATGACTGAAACCGTCAGAAATTGGGAGTTCACCAACCAAAATCATGAATTTCATCATTTTGATGTGGCATTCCAAAATACTGTTATTTAACCATCAAGAATTGAGATTGAATCATCAAAAATTAAACATCAAACATTGGGATTTGACAATCCAAAGTCAGGATTTTGGCATCAAAATTGTGATCACACAAGCAAAAATGGCGTATCTAAAACCATCAAAAATTCTGGTTTAACCAGCAGTGGTTGGCAAATTATTTCAAAAAACCGATTTGACAACCAAGTAAGTAGTGGTATTCAATTATCTTTTTTTACCAAGGGTTGGCTCACCAGGCACTATGCTCCATGGGGTCGGTTGCCTGATGTCGAGCGTCTCTGGCAAAGAATTGTTTTGTCTTTGGGGTTCCCAAAACGGGGCTCACCATTTGTCATAGTAAAGTGATGATTTTTTGGTAGACCATCTTTGTCAAAACATGTTTGGGGTTGCATGATGCGTGCAATCTCCAGCAGAAGGGTAACAGGGATAGCTACAAGACCGACCTGGAACCGGAAGGTATACCTTCTCCAGACCTCAAACCATGGACACCCATGAAGAACCGGATCTTTTTGGTGCTTACTGTAAATCTCTGGTTCTCTTGTTGGACAATGGACCACGACCCCATACATGTATATATATATATATATATCTATCTATCTATCAATCTATCCATCTAATCTGATCGAATCGAATCGAATCTAATCTAGTCTAATCTATCTATCAATCTATCTATCCAGCTATCTATCTGTCTGTCTGTCTGTCCTATCTATCTATCTATCTATCTATCTATCTACCTATCTATCTATCTATCTATCTATCTATCTATCTATCTATCTATCTCTCTCTCTCTCTCTCTGACCCTAAGACTGGATACAACTGGGCCGATAAATCTGCTGCCTTTTTTGTACTAAACCATAATAATCCAGCATAAACCATCATAAACCATCATTAAGCATCATAAACCAGCCACTTTGTGGCATAGGTAATTTTGAGCCATACTCGGCTGGTCAAATCCCTACTTTTCAAGTGCTACAGGTGCTACAAAGTCCACATGACCTCACTAAAGTTCCAATTCTTCACGCGAACGTCGTTGAATATGGATGGATGGATCGATGGATGGATGAATGAATGAATTAATGTATGTACGTATGCATTGAAATTTATGTGCACATATGCACAAAAATACATATATATACATATATATATATATATGTGTGTGTGTGTGTGCGTGTGCATATGTATGTATGTATGTATGTATGTATGTATGTATGTATGTATGTATGCATGTCTGTATGTCTGTATGTCTGTATGTCTGTATGTCTGTATGTCTGTATGTCTGTATGTGTGTATGTGTGTATGTGTGTATGTGTGTATGTGTGTATG
>BGPT01002551.1:0-80327 GCA_003297045.1 Symbiodinium sp. clade C Y103
CTTGTATCATTCGCCATCCGTGCAGGGACCTCTTGGCGCAAGGTGTCAAAAAGGAGTGCCCTCCTGCGTGTCCTTCGGTAAGGACTTCATTTCCGCTATATATATATATATATATATATGTAGTTATCTCCAAATAGATGGAAAAGTAAATCATCATCAAATTCGTAGGGATTTGATGATGCACTGTTCCATCTAATTTGGGTGTGACTATAGCAAGCCTCCAAACCATTGGATTCCAGATTGATGCAACAGTCATGTACCAGTTATTTCAGTGGAGGTGGTTACTCTTCCATCTTGCGAAGGGGGCTCGATAGATTAGATCCCCTGATAACTTGCAGCAACTCCTGACTGGGAGTGGGTGATACTCCAAGGCCTGGTCTAAGGACGGTGGGGATCCAACTGCATACCACATGGAAGCCGTAGCAAATGGTGGTCGCCACCAGAGCGGTCAACACATCTTCCAATTGATGTGGAAGGTCTGAAAATCTATGGCTGAAACGACCCAATTCCAATGGATTCTCATCATTTTCCGTACTCAATGCCTGTTTAGGGATACATACCCCATTTTCAGAAACACCCATATCAAATCGATGGTTTTCGTGCTACTTTCGACGGAGCTATTTCATCTGCATGCCAAACATGTTCGAACATGTGGTCTCATATATGGTTCTAAACGGACATTCAATTTCTTCACCAAAATGTTGAAGGTTTTCACGTTGTCATTTTTTTTACTGAGATGTCACTTCGCTAGTGGCCATGTTTCCCATAATCGAATTCCTGAAGATGATTCAGATGGTCCCCATGAACAGTTGATATATAGTTTATAGTTGAGATATATATTATATGATATTGTATGTATATGTCCTTCAGGTAATGAATAGCGAATAGACATCAGACTTTGCAAGGGCTAGCTAAAAGCAGCAACACATGCCGGGCCATGATGAAGATTTGAGTACCATGGATATTCTAACAAATACAACCCAATAGTTGGTTACCCTCCAGTAAGTTCACAAAACAATGTGGAAAATCCAACATTTATTGATGATGTTCCCATGAAAATCCTCATTTCATAGAGGATTTCCAGAGTTTGCACAAAATATGCCCTGGCAAAGTTGCAACACTGAAGCTTTCACCAAGCTTCACCATGGGAATCGGTGACGATTTCTAAAACCTGGCAGTTTCAAAAAGCGGATCTTCAAAAAGACCTATCCCTCACCAATGGGGGATCCATCATCAGAAACCATCCCCAATTTGTGGCTTCACCATTGGTTGACATATGGGGGATAAGGACCAAGTGAATGTCACAAGTTGTGGATGATTGTCGGCTGCAAAGGCAAATCGAAAAATGTGGGATATTGTAGGACAATGCCGCTGGTTTGTTGAGCCTCTGAGATGTTATTTATATAGGTGTGTATGGCAAGTCAATCCATGGCTACTCAGACACCCCGCAAGAAAAAAAGCTCTTTGCCTGTGGTATTTTGATATAGTTATGGAAAAACACCATGTTTAACAGCTAATTCATCCATGAATGGGCCATGGTTTCCACAGCAAACTGTAACAAATTACCAGAGAGCAGTTGGCAGGTAGCCATCCCCATTCACAGCCAAGACATCTAGCACAAAACTATCGATCCATCAAAGGCCGGGGAAGACCTGCAGTTTGGTGTTCGAAGATGTTGTAAGACTGCAGCGATTCCGAAAGATGTCTGTTTGTTCGCGCGGCTACACTCACTACTATGCATCAAGTTCTAATCTGACAGAGTTTAGCAAGCTCCCACGAAAAGGTTGTGATTAGGTTACTTTTTCTCTGTTTCTGGATTGTACTTATTAATATTCTCTTCATTAATATTCATTAACATAGATCCGGAAAACCCATGAAGATCCATCATTTACTAGATGATTTTCTCACCCGGGTCAACCCCAGAATTTCGCCAGCATCACTTCTCGAACAATCTCGGCCACCTGCAGGAAACAAAGTATGAAATCATCCAGCGCTTTCGACAGGAATGTTGAAATGAGCGGAACTGAGACTTCTTGGAAAATCCCATACAATATGGGTACGGCAAAGATACTGGGACACAAGGAAATTTGGAGATATAGTTAGATTATAATGAAATAAGATGGTTGGTTGAGTTGGTTGATGGAATTCCCAGTGTAGATTGTGATAATCCCAAAAAACATCGGATAGTCTAATCGCTGAAATCGTCAGCCAAGAACTACTCCTCCAGTAGTATATCCCATATTCAAATGATGGTGTGAACAGCCTATAAAACGACTATCGACAAAGGTGGAGTCCCACTAGATCAACCAAGGGTCAGCCAGCCACTGGAAGGAATGAAGGGTGTCATCTCCAGTACTAAGCTAGACGTACGGTTAAAAGTCCCGTACGTCGGGGAAAGTAAAGAAAGCAAAAACAAAAAGGGACGTAGAGAAACAAACAACGACCTGTGACAAACATGATCCTGAGATCAACATCGCGACATTCTGCTCATCATGGAGACAAATTGAAGATGCTCATCTTCGCACTTCGCAGTAGTTTGTTACAACTATATAAGGTATGCCAAACATGATATCTGCCAGCTACCGTATCTGAACCACATAATTTCAGCCTCAGCCATTTAGGGATGATTTCACCAATATATTGACCATCATCAAACTTGTGGGGTCCATGGGGTGGCGATATACCCCCGCGGACAAAACATGGCTCACTATAAAGCTCACGTCATCCAAATCCCATCACTAAAATGGCAATGGTAAGCATTGCCAAATCTGAAAGAAGCCGGATTTCTGCATCTATTCATAGATTGATGTGAGGTCACCAGAACTCACAGTCACCCCCAAAGATATAGACTTAAGTGTATGAACCATTGCTACCCTCCAACTACCATAGACCCTGCCAAATGGAGTGTTGGGAGACAACTTTCCCCCTTTTTTCTAAGGTGATTCTGAGGGGCAACCAGTTGGTGTGTTCGATGATTTTCCCAGCTGCAAACCTCCACCTAGCCATGTTTGATTACCATACCGGGATATACCGGGTATAAGTTGGTGTGGTAACCCCACTAACGAGTGCGTTATACCCACCATGAACCCCAGTGAGCCAAGTTATGAGTCAACTTTTGTATCACTGGTCTATCTTTTCTGGGGCACTCCTCCACCCACCAACCATCAGCCCGCGGACACGTCACCCTGCCTCCTTTCCGGTCCCGGCCATGGCACCAAGCCCTGATAACCTGCCAAGCGCACTCCATGTTCGATGGGAAAACACCATGAAAATGGGGGAGTTAAAAAAACAAATTGGATCAATTGAGTCAATTGAGGTAAGTTGGTTGAGATAGCGAGGCTAAGTGGGGCTTCGTGGATGTTTATTGTAGTTATATCTAGAGACATGGGGTTAAATATAAACATATGAACCAACGGGCATTGTAGGAATGGAGGATGTTCTATTGCTAGGTCATAGTACCTGCCAGTTTTCCACAGTCGTGGGCATCATGGAAAGGCAAAGAAGCTAGCTGGGAAATCCCCGAACATAATGGCAGTCTATAGCTGGGAAAAACACCAAATAAAATGGTTGGGTTGCTAGCCATGTTTGATTACCCGAGGGTACGTATCCAAAATCACTCCATTGGACCCGGTAATTTGTCTCCCCAAGTGCTCTTGCCACTTATGTCGCACACAAGAAAAACAGCAGCCTAAGTAAGAATTCCCAAAACCACATTAATCATACATATATATGTATATATATATGTTCAACATAAAATTCCCCAAAACAGGACATTGCTCTAAGTTTGTTAGTCTTGGCTGGGTTCTCTTCAAAAAGTGGTGAGCATATACGATCATATACGTGTGTATAATATATATATATATATTATATGCACACCATATGTGGCCACTTATGGTAAACAACTAGGCCCAAATGGGTGGAAGTACAGTATCCAGTATCCAAGTTCAGAGTGCAGTTCTAGTTAATTGGCGTGGGTCAAGAGGCCATACCTACAAGGGCTATACTTCAACTTATGATGCATATAAACACTACAACCATGGCTACTGTGGTAACCCCAATGCTAAACCTACCATTTGGGGATGGCATATTACCCACCAATTTATGGTGATCTTGGGGGTGGTCTGTGGCAATGGATGGGCCCTGCATTCTTCCCAACCATTCACATCATCAACCGACCACTATGCTCCAAGGCCCACGGGGTCACCCCTAAATCATCCATTTTCAAAGCCTGTTACATTGCAAACCGTCCATTTTTGGCACCCCCACTTTAGGAAACCTCCATATCATTACATATTCACAATATTTCCCAATAATATTGATATATTGACTGGATGTTTGATGCTGAATATCTCCATGTATCCTAATGTTTGATATGATTTCAATATCCCCAACTGCATCCTCAAGCATAGCTCACCCGCCATGAATTCCAACGGTCAAGTGGCTCTGCAAAGGGCGCGATCCGCAAGCGGAGCCGCGCCATCTCGCGAAAGCAGCGGAACCTAACGCAGGGGGGTGGTTCCCAAACTGATCTTTGATGGATATATTAATGGGATATCAATGATTGATATGGAATAGTAATGGTAAATCCATTGATATTTCAATGGGACATGGTATTTTACCCTATCCAGTCTTTGAGAGGGAGTGAACTGAGCTATGGCTCCATTTTCCCCAGGAGCCAGGGGGAGCCAAGAAGCTACTAAGAGTTTCCAAACCACATGATGGCAGCTGATAGCAAATAGGTTTGAAAATCAGGCACAAATCAAGCTGAAGTAGGACCGATATCAATCTGGACTGTGCAAGGGGGAAACCAATATTTAAGATCTTCTGCAGGATGGTTGCAAAGAGATACAGTACAAGGTGGGCCTTTCAATAGCTAAGTTAATTCATAACTACTAAGACTAGAAGTTTGTGGTAGATATATCTATAGTTGATGGGGGTTGTAAAGCAAAAAAAAAAGCGGCCTGTCCTGGAAGCTCAGTACTGTATGGTCATCCAACAAAAATATGACGTATTTCACTGTCACCAATCTTCCCAATATATATATATATATAATATATATATATATAATGATGCTTACTGGCTTACCCTCCGGTAATCAAACGTGGCTGGCCAACCCCCCCAATTTACAGATGACTTTCCCATTTCAACTCCGCTCAAAGTGATCCGGCGGTGCGGATCAGGGGTCCTCCGATTGAAACTCCATTTGGAGTTTATGTTCACCAAGTTCCAGGGAAACCATTGAACGATGCATTTTCGGGAATGTCAAATTTATGGATATCAAAATGGCATATGGAAAGATATTAAAAAATACCTGGCATCAGTTTAGCACTGTTCCGCTCACGTGCTGCGTTCATCCCAAGCGAACCACCTGAGATGCCTCTCTGTATCTGCCAAGGGTCCGCGCAAATTGTCGAGCAATGCCTTGACTCCAGGGGGGCCGCCCCCTTATTTGGCACCCAATCATCTCCTTTTCAAGTGCCAAGATATCTGAAGGCCATTTCTGTTCAAGGTTTCTCGCTCGTTGTAATGTGGTAAACCCAATAAATCCCAATAGTAAACCGTCCCCAGTAGAGCTTTATTGTTGAGTATAGACGTCCAAATTGTTTGTTAATAAAATCGTTTATGGCATTGGGTTTACCACATTATGCAGGTGTTTTTGTTTCCCAGATTTTCCCCAACACAAGGCGGTGCCCCATATTTGGTTAAGTGGGTGAACGGTTCACCAATAAATTCAAGGGTTTATGGTTTATGGTAGATGTATGAAATTAACTAGCCAATAGGTTTTGTATACCAACTTAAGACTCCGGGGGCCCAACCTTGTTCTCATTACATGCCTAATTTCAGATTGTTCCTTTCAGCCTTACAGATGGGATCTTCTGGAATTGTCCTCCACAATTGTCCCTTCACAGGATTTAAACAACTTATTTCGTCAAAAGTCTTCAAATAAGATGTTCCTCCATTTTTTCACCATTTCTCCCCCCTTTTTATTCCCATGAAAAATTAACATTGAAGCATCATTTTCGCTGCTGATCTCCCCATCAATCATCCCAGATCCAAAACTCCTCCAATCAATGGATTGGATAATGGGAAAATTTACAGGAAACCATGGTATTTCCCATCAAATATAGAGGTTTCCTGTAAATTTTCCCTTAAACCAATCCAATGATTCCAGATTTGCCGCGGTGCCATGAAGCAGCCAAACAGCCACAACGTCCATCTCCAGGGCCTGGTTCGGAGGTACCAACAACGCACCTGCTGTATATCCAAAACAGTGGAAATGTAGTGGGACACATCCAGTGTTCTCTTCGTTATCATAGATATATTCTGGGAATATATATATATATATGGAATACAATGGACATTTATGTGTATAACACACAAACACACGTACTTATATATTACATATATAAACAAAAAACGGATACATGAAAATATATATGATATACTGTAATACCTATCTATATTACAAATATATGTATATATATATATATCATAATTGAAATAAAATAGCATGGGAATAGCATGAGAGAACCATATATATTTTGATGGGTTCAACATGGATTGGATATCATATGTGATTTTCTGGAAAAAACTGCTCACAGGAGCACCACTTTGGTGGGATCCTCGCCTCGACTTGGCGGTGATCTTCGACTTTGGGTGGTTTTTTCTCGTTGAACTAATGTTAAAATGGTGGCCAACTCCTGATTCTTGGTGCTTCAAACTATCCAAGGTACCAAGTACTATCCAAGATAGTTGAACTAAGATAGTTTGGGATAGTTTGGGTACTTGGATACTGAATTTGTTTGGGTTCAACTCCAAGTACCCAAACCCAAACAGAAATCTCCGGATTTCCCCTCCAGGCACCGTTTTGGAGCTGTGGATCGCTTCCACCATGTCTTGACGGAAGTCACTCGCAGCCGCTGCATCTTTAAACCTGGGGGAGTAGGCAACCAGTTTACTGGCGGAAAAATCCATGCACAAAATGTTTAAGTTTACGTGTATACAATATCTACATACATTTATATATATATATATACATATGTATACATATGTATATATATATAATTATATATAAATATAACTTGAACCATCCAAATACCCCCAAAACATGTAATATGTAAGAGTACTATGGGGGAAAGCAGAATTTCTATGGGTATTTGGAGGGTCCAGGTATATGTAGCGTGCGCCATGGACCTACCAACCAAAGTTCCTGTTCGTTTGGTACTTGGGGCAGCAAGGTCTCGACGTTGCATGGGCACCTTTTAAGTTTTACTCACTGTTGCCAAGGGATGGGGGGCATTGCTCAAAGGAAGAATGTGGGAATAAACTGTCCAAATGATAGGCTCAAGAAGGCAAACAGTATGTGACTTGATGCAGTTGAAGAAATGTGAGCAGTGAATTGACTGCCAATCTTAAATACCCTGCCGGGGGCCGGGGGGAAAAAATATGTCTTAGCTATGTATAAGTATACAAATTACATATCCGTGTGTGTGTGTGTATTGTGTCTCCCCCTCTCTCTCTTTCACTCTCTTTTTCGTGTCTCCCTCCCTCTCTCTCTGTGTCTGTCTCTCTCTCTCTCTCTGCATCTATCTACCTATAAAAATACTGTATGTATATTAGAACCACTTCCCGCGAAAGATCAAAATCTGGCTGAATACAATATTTCACTAGCCTGAAAATACCTTCTATCACATGACCATTTGGGGATGATCGCTAAAATCCTAGCCATCTTTCTAGTCCCGTCGCGACGTGAGGTCATGATCAAATTCATCCAGATTAATATCCAATTTACATCCAATGAGTGAACCATTAACATCCGACTAACATCCAATTCATATCCCATTAATATCCTATTCAATTGTATCCAGTAGGAAAATTCCACATAACGTACCATCTGGCTATTTAACATAGCCATGGAAAAGGGCTGGATGATCTTCCCAGCTACAAACCTCCGTTTAGTTCGGGGATTTTCCATGGCTATGTTAAAAAACTGAAAGAAAACATCCAGTCTCACTGGATTGGTTTAAGGGACAATTTACAGGAAACCTCTATATTTGATGGTAAAAACCATGGTTTCCTGTAAATTTTTCCATTAACCAATCCAATGACAGTCGGTTCCCCTGCGGGGAAACCAGGTCCCTCCAACCCTCCAAGCAACGGTGACCCAATCCAGTTCCAGCCATGCTGACCTCAGCGGCGACGGAGGTCCAGGTTCATGCTCTGAAGAGAGGAACATCTTGGGAAAATCATGGGAAAATGCACTGTAAATGGAGGTTTCGAGCTGGGAACATCATCTATAAATATATAATTATATATATACACAATTATTTATATATAATTATAGTGAATTGTGTTTCGAAGAGTTTCGGAATGGAAACCGTTGGAGAAAGCCACATTTGCAAAGCCGGGGAGCCCACGGATCAGTCTTTTGAGACGGCTACGGCGCTTTCCTTCCATGGCAACTTGTTGTCCTTCCTGTTTCTTTTCATTTCTCATCTTAGATACTCTACGCACCCAGCAACAAGGCCAACAAAGTATCAAAGCACAATCCATAAGGTTACCTTTGGTTAATCAAACACGGCAAAGGGAAGTCCCCGTTCTAACTGGATGGTTTAATGAGTTTAATGGGAACTCCCCGAACTAAATGGAAGAACTGTCCATTGCCATGTTTGATTATCAGAAGGTACATGATGATTGGGTACATTCTCACCATGGTATCTGAACTGGATAAATCGATTGGATCCCAGTGTATATGCAAAAACTATTCCATCAAATCATATCGCATCATATATTTGGGTAAGTTATAAAAAGTCACCACCCTCAAATAAGACTATAGCATACTATAGTATATACTATATTGGGACAATTTCCCTTATACCCAGATATACAATCCGTGAAAAAAGACAATCTGACAAAAAAAAAAAAACGCCAAGAGGCGAAGGAGATGCCGGGTGATCCGGGAATTGCGAGCTGCACCCGTCCAAAAGTCTTCCTGATGGAATGAATCTGGTGATGGAATATGTGGCGAAATGGGCATTGAAACAGGGAAAACGATGGAAAAAGGGATTGAACCGCAGGGAAAATGGGAATTTAACACAACTTAACATGATCTAACCAGTTTTTAAGTGTCATCGGGGCGGTTTTAAGGGACACCATTGATTTTACCATTTTTACAATGAAAAATATGAGCACCCATGAAAGTCATGAAAAATAGAGGTTCCCTGTAGTAGAGTTTCAATTCTGCAACTTCCTTCAGGTGAACCACCTAATGATACGAATAATGTTTGGGATAGTTTGGGTGTTTGTCCGAACTGGTGGCTCATGGTAGCTTTTTTACCATCCCATAAAAATTGTGGTTCTACTCCAAAAACACGGGGATCATAAGGGTTTATGAAGGGCTCCTTATTGGTCACCTGAATCGCAAAGAAGCAAACTCTGTTTAGAGACGTTTTTGAACCCACGCTATTGAAATGAAGGGATAAGAAGCCTGCTGGAATCTTGAAGCATGGGGAGCCCCACAACAAACAGTTTGGTTTCGGATTGGAAATCCAAAATCCAGAGAAGAGAGTCAGCATAATGTATTTCAATCGGATAGTTTAAGTATGTTCAGACTGAACCGACTTCTATATTTCATCTAATAAAAGAAATATAACATACGTCAACTCTGCTATCTGCACAGTCTCAATATGATCAATATACGGTGGATATCTGCGGATGGTTCTGAAATTCCGCACCAGTTGGTTAATCTCTCTTTGTCTTTACTGTTATAATATGTCATATTTCCATTATCTCAAGTGTTTCATACTTGCCATTCGTTACAATGGCAAACATCCCCTCATAATCCCATTCCTAACAAACCCAACGTGCCATTTTGGTCACTGGAAAGTGTGCCATTTTAGGAGTAGGCTTTCTACGGGTATTTATTTATGGCACTTTACGGATGTTTACGGCACTTTTACATTTCTTTGTGAAGCAGGCGTGAACTGCCTTTTTTCGTGTGAGAATTGCAAAGTGCCATACAGAGGGGCTACTAGGCCAAAGTAGCCTGAAACAATATATAGGATTATACGGCGGCTTTCCAGTTTATAGTAGCAGCGCTTTTCATCGGAATCCCAATAGTTACGAATAGTTTACCAACTATAGTTACACTACAGTTACACTACAGTTAGCAATAGTTACCCTGCCAACTTGTCCATCCACAGTATGTCTCTGGCCTCCAACGACTTGGCTGCCTCTAGATCAACGTGGCAGGCATGCCTCGGAGGTAACAGGAAAAATCCTAGAGCGAAATGGAGGTGAAACAATGGGAAAATCATCTGAGAATCTGTAATTGTATAGGTGATGTTTCATCTATGTGAATCTGAATCTACTACTAGGTAATGTATGGTTGTGATGTTTCATCTATTCGACAACTTGTTTAATTGTTTTTTCTCGAGATCTATCATGGGAACACGTGGGAACTCTTGAGCATGACATGGCAAAACAGCTGCCAAGTCATGATTACACTCCATCGAATAGCTTGGGATTTCCATTGCCATGTCCATTTATTTCTCTGCACTTTGTTTGTCCCAGAAACGCGTTTAAGACTCTGAGGTGCTTGGGAAGCGGCAGCTCCTCGGCTCCCCTTTTTTATACGAAAAAAATATAGATGCGACACGACGCAACCATAGCTCCAAGCTGCTCCCTCCATTCATCACTGGAGAGAAAATCAATGAAAATCACATTTCACCGCTCCAATCCAGATCTGGGTTCCTGAGGTTTTCATGCCATGCCTCTACCCCCAGGTCTTCAACGGCTCCGAGCAGCTCGTAGGTGGCCGAAAGCTGCTCCAATTCCAAGGAGTAGACGCACTCGGACACCAAAAAAACGGCCCAAACGGGAAAAATCACCTCAGTCGGCCAGTGGCCGAAGTAAAAACCGGACACTTCCCAGTGACTTACAAGGTGTGGTCCCCACCTTACGATAGCTAAGCTGGTTTAGCTCACTACGTTGTGGATATTCTTATGTAGATGATGTAGTTAAAAACCAACTCATAACTGGGGGGCAAATATGCCAAATATGATTCGATGATGTTAGATGCATATTTGATGGTGGTCAGATGTCTTTTTTTCTACCAGATTTATGCTGGGAAAGCAAAGTTAATCATGGACCCGGAACTCAAAACTACAGAATCATCATATCTCCAGATGTGAGTTTCCCGTGCGCAGTCGGCAAGTTAAATCGCCACTTCCGGCAACCGGAGTTTAGTAGATAGTTTTTAAAGGGTTGTTGCTCACTCGTCATAATTCCAAGACCATAGATTGTGTAGGACTGTTTCCCTTTGGCTAACTAATAGGCAATGGAACATCAATATTGACAGTAATAGGTAAATCATCTATAAATGAGCCATTTTCAATAATAATAGCCATGTTAGTTTACTGAAGGGCAACATGATGTTTCACGCACTATCCACTCTCAAGGATCATCCCAGCCTGCAAGCCTTCTCGGTGACGGGCTCGTCAGCCCATTCTACGGTTGTAAACCTATGAGCGACCATATTAATTCAGAATAATTCATATAAATGCATATAAATGCTCCTTTTTCTTCCCTCTATTAGTATCTATTAGCTAGTATAATAGCTAATTATGGAAATTGTAGGATATTGTAAGCACTACAACCATCTACATGCCATGGTTTTTCCATGTTTTTTTTGGACGCCTCCCATCCCCATGGCCCCGCTCTCCAAGGGACGCAGAAGGTCCAAACGAGGATGGTTCCAACCCCGAGGAGCTGCACCAACAGCTGACCACCTGAAGGTTGGCTGCGGATTGCGATGGATTTTTCTTGGGGTGGCTAATGGACCATGGGGATTTCATGGGGTTTAACAAGATTGTAGTGACTCATCATCTAGAAATAGAGATTTAATGGGATTTCATGGGATTTAACATTTAACATTTTTTTTGTAAATGGTGACTATAATATACTATAATCATCTATACATGGGGATTTAATGGGAATTAATGGCGATTTCAATTGGATTATAATCTACTCAATGGGATATATGTATATATCTGGGTAAATTATAGTAATTCACTAATTTGAATTAAGGCCATTTGGGGATGATTCCCTATACTAACCATATATTCCAGTGAGGTCACAGTGAGGTCTATGATGATTTACCTCTTAAAAATGGGGATTTTCCCTCGCTATGTTGAATAACCAACAGGTAAATCCCTCCAGTTGTACCTAACAAAAAAGGAAAACATAGTAAGAGCATGAGGGAAAGCATCATTTTTGGAGGCACTTGGAGGTTCTGGGAAAATCGTAGTGAGAAATGGTGATAATGACAGACATAGAATGCGCAGCCCCACCAAACAAAAACGACCCCTCCGTGAAACAAATTAGGGAAACACCATGGAATTTCGGGGTCATTTGGGGAACCCTATTCTCGCACAAAACCATGTAGCCGCAATCTTGGATGCCGCATGAAGGTTGATCTTTCTTAAGCTGGGCACGAATCCACCCACAGGTGGCCAAAGATTAAAGATCAAACATATTTTGAAACTATCATACTAGATTGACCCCGACATTGCGTTGTTTGTTTACATGTGTTTCCCTCTCTTCGTGCTCAAAGTTGTATTTCTGAAGCTGTAAAGAAACTGCAACAAGTTTTGACGCCAACCACCTCCTCAATGAACTGTCCTAGAATCTTCTTCCCAGCTCGGGACGGCTACTCACCGCAAGAAATTTACTGGTTTAGTTTGGTCGATATCAAATATTGGCTCCCCACCAGATTGCCACTCAATTGTCCAGTATGTTTTATGACAGTTTACACGCTGGTTCGCCCTTTTTAGTTGGGTGAGTCGAATCAAAACCGGCAACTGTTCACAAGAAAATGCCTCATCACCACAAGTTGGACGTACGCCCAGATCCACCCCGTTCCACCCGTGCCGCTTCGCGGCCAATGGTATGGTCATCATCACAGAAATGGTGTCCGTACGCAGATCCGCTCTCAGTGTCGCAGGAAGGAGTACCTGGCAACTGCCAGGTACTGACACCCGTGAAACATGCGGGATGGTCTGGTAGCTTTGCACCTGCGAAAATCAAATCCTGAGGATGGGAAACCACGAAAATCACTTCCGAGTGAAACAGGAAAACTATTCTGATATGTCAAGGTGTCGTGATATTTCCATGTCACTAATCCACAATCCTGCGATAATATTGATGAACCTCCTGTGACTGGACCCTGAAGAGTAACCCAATACTAGACCAGGCTTTCGATTGAGGGACCCTGAAAATATTGGGGGGCATGGTGCGGCAGGAAATTGAATATCAATTTTGTATTCAGGTGTTTTATGGCATTTTTGTTGGAAGATTCGAGGAGGTTAACCTCTGCACCTGCAGGGTGAAATCACTAAGGTTCAACCAGGAAGATCGCACCAGGCGCAGCCAGAAATCCGCTAGGAAGGATGATACCCAGGAAGTGCCTAAATCATCCCATGATTTTCACAAAAAAAAGTCTCTCACATCAGTAGCCTATCTAGCCAGGCATAGCCAGGATTTCAGCGTATTCCCATGATGTCCCATTTCCACTACCCTCCAGTAATTCAACATTCATAGATGATTTTATATTGAACATAGATGATTTTATATTGAACATGATGATGTTCACGGCTATATGCATCTATATGTCCATGCTTAGGTTAAGATACATTTTCCATAGCTAGTTATGTCAAAATACCAGAGGGTAAATCCCATGATATGTCCGACGCATTTCGGCTGAAACTACATGAAACTCCCAGATCCATCACCCGACTCCCATGGTGCGCACAGAAGGCGACCGACAGGATCCCAAAAATAGCGGAGCCCGCATGCACCGGGATGGCATCCTTAGAAATTTGGCACATCATGTTGGGGAAATCCACCATCCAGTGTCGATGTTGTTTTTTGGTGATCAAAGACTCCAATGTCCGGCAACAAAATACGATCTTCTCATCCACAAGGCTTTTAGAACCAGTTGATGAGGTCAAAAATCTACATAGAGCAGATTCCTATAATTTCCGAAGCAGAAACAAACCCATTCTGGGGGCGATTCCCCCTACTAATGATGCAAACGATCCACTGTGATAGTGATGTGAATATCTGTTGGGACGGCGGTGGTGAGGGCAAATGCCCTTCATGCTTGATGACATACACCATCAAAGTTCATCAACCCAGGATGAATGAAACTCGGGTGATCAATTTGGGGGGTTACTGGTTACCACCCCTACGCCCTATGCCCCCCCCCCCCCAAAGAAAAAAAGAAACACATCTGGTACTAAAATCATACTCCTCATTCAATAGCCCAGCAGGTTCTGAATCCGAAGTTGACATCATCAGCCCTTCGTGACCCAAGTGCTTTTTGGCACTTTTGAGCCCTCAAATCCGAAACATCTCATGCCTAAACTGAACATAAAGCTCTGGATCTGGAACATCCATCAATTCTTTTACTTACCCCAAATTGCCCAGGTTTTCTTCCCTAAGATCCCTGGAAACACCAGATTCTCCAGCGGGCAAAAGGCCTCTCAGACAGGCCGCCTGAGATGCCCCGCACCGGACCCCGCAGTCAAGCAGCTGCAGGGTCATCAATCCGCATCTTTTTGAGTGCATAGCTGCCTGTTCAACGGGTGCAAAAAGCGGCGAAGCCAGGATTTCGTGTGTGAACAAAGCAGTTAACCATCCTCATCCAGGACTTCAGAGGATCTACTGATCCTACAGCTGGATTGACATTCCCCGTCCGTTCCCCTGTCCGTTCCCCTGTCCTGCGGGGTACACCAGGAAGCCACACAAGAATCCCAGCAAGATGGTGGTTGCAGGTGTCAAGATGTCACCTCAAAGATGCAAGGCCGAATGCTGGACCTCCGGGCAATGTTGACCCTAAGGGTTCCTAGATGTAAGATGTTAACTTAACCTCATAATGATTCATGGGGATTATAGAGATACTAACCTCATAAATATCTAAGACCCCAGCATGCCCGGCCACTTAAGGATCTTGAGGATGATTTATGAGAGGATTCCTTGGATTTGGGGGTGTGCTTCGGAGGGTATGTTCAAACATATTCAAATCAGCTTCGAGGATAAGATCTCAAGTGCTTGGAAGTGTCAAGATTCATGACTCCGTTCTTGAGTGTTTGTGTGGATAACCGGATAACTTATGATATTGTATCCTATAATGCGTGATCTTTTCACCTGAAACACTGTAGTTCAAACCTGAAATGGGGGACACACAAACCCTCACGTGTGAATCTCAACCAAACCTGGATTTCCAAAAGGATACAAACAGGTTTGCAGTATGGGATAGAGGGTATAGATGATAATAAACCTCATAGCTACAGGTGTTCAATATTCAATCTTATTTGGTTGCTATCACGTAGCCCATAGCATGTCAAGAATAAGCTGCATGAGGGTGACAAGAATCTCCTAGGTGCTCAGGGCACTCGGCATGTGAGCCAAAAAAAGTGTCTTAGATTCTCTGCAATGAATAGCTTATCTACTAACTATAATTTATCGGATTAGCTATATCTTGGTAATTATATTCAATTCATGTTGTCATACCTAGACTCCTCATGTTATTTTCATACCTGAGGACTTCATTATTATCTTTATTCATGGCATGCACAACATAAAATCAGCACTTTCCAGGCTCCCTTTGTATGAGCCAAGGCACATGCCACCGTCAAACAGACCAGGCCGGATAAAAGTCCATTGCCTCAGTGCGGTGCTTGGAAGTCATGGCTAAGATGTCCATTTTTCAGAGGTCCACACCATTTTTTCGATAAGACATGGTAAACAATATAGATTATATATATATGGCTGCGAGTCGAAATTGGGTATGGAACGTTCCGCGGTGTTCCGGACGTATGGAACGAGTGTGGGTTTCGCCGTTCTTGGCCCAACATTTAGGTTTAACATGGCCCCAACATGGCTCCAAACAGCCCAACATTGGCCCAACATGGCCCCGACATGACCCCAAAAAGGCGTGTTCCTTTTGCCCTTGTTTCAAGGCCAAAAGGAACACTCCGTTCTTGGCCCAAGATAGGCTCAACATAGGCTCAACATGGCCCCAACATGGCTCCAAAGAGCCCAACATGGGCCCAACATTCCCAACATGACCCCCAACATAGGCTCAAGATGNTGGCCCAACATGCCCCCTAGAAAAACCACAGCGGGAGAGCCCCCAGTTCTAAAAAACTCGGTGCCTTCCCGTGCTGTTTCCGGGCTCCCCAACATGGGCACAACATGGACCCCAAATGGCCCAACTTTGGCCGCAACATAGCCTTCAAAATGACAAAAATAACCCTCAACAGAATGGTTCTTCTGTTGGAGGTTATTTTTCACCCCAAGAGACCTCCATGGAACCCCATATAGCCCACCAAATAACCCAACATAGGCCCAACATGGACCCAACATGGCCCTCAAGAGCCCAACATGGACNCCCCATATAGCCCACCAAATAACCCAACATAGGCCCAACATGGACCCAACATGGCCCTCAAGAGCCCAACATGGACCAACAAAGGTATGGAACGGGGGTTTGGAACAAAGGCATGGAACGGAGGTATGGAACGTGTGTGGTCCCAGGGCCTGTTCCGGACCTTATAATTTGACTCGCATCCATATATATGATTATACATGTAATTAAAATGGACACATATTTAGTTTATTGGATTGTGGCAACTTTCTGCAGCAAGAAAAGAAAAGGAATAAAATTAAAGGGAGAAATTGGGAGTGCTTTTTGGCAAATGAGATGCAATTGGTATCATCATCTTCGGGATAGAAAGAAGATTGAAAACCACCAGCCCAACATCTTTGGAGCGGAACAAGAACACAAGTTTTTTTGGCTGCCTTGGGCTCTCTTTTGGTGATGGTTTCGATTAAAGCGTTACACTGGAGCACCCAACATTGCCACATGTATGCAGTGCTAGTATATAGCAATTTGATATGATATGATATATGATATGATACATGATATATGATGTGATATATGATATGTGATATGATATATTTGTATGATATGTCTGGATGATCATCCGGGGAGTGTTTTGTCTCCGTGTCAAACATGATCAAACATTGCCAATGGGATCCAGTCCGATCCAATCCGATTCGGGCTGGCTGGCCACGCCGCCGAGAAGCAAAGGAAACCCAACTGCATGTTCTTGTGGAAGATGCACCTCAGGCTATCCACACGGCAAGGATGTCGCTTGGAAACTCTCAGAACTTCGCTCCAACTGGCTGCCCAATTTGCCCTCTGCTAAACTAACATAGCTATGGAAACTGGCCCATTTTAAAATCAACTATCAATGGACCAATTTCAATAGCTATGTAACAAATTGCCAGAGGGTAATCGGAAAAATATGGATACCAAAAAGGATAGCCTAAAGGCTCCGGTCAATGCTCCTACCCCATTACTGGGATCCCCTGGGAAGATCTTGGAGGACCTCCCTCCGCCAGGCTGCGAGTGGAGAAAGGTCCCACATGCTCCAGCGCCCGCGGCCAGGGTGGTGTTCCAGGCGCTCAACGCGGCGATCTCAACACCTGCCCGGTGCTGCCCGGTGGAGCTGATCTGGCAGAGATGACCAACAAAAATGGTGGTTTTTGATGGTGATATCATGGAATATCATGGGAAATAGTGGAAAATCATGAGAATATCATGGAAAATAATGGAAAATCATGAGAATATCATGGAAAATAGCGGAAAATTATGAGATATAGTGATGTATAATGGGTTTTCTTATGTCAATGGATTGGTTTTGTTGGGAACATCTTCACCGGAATGGGGGGTTCCGGTTTCAATTTGCCCTAAACCATTCCATATAAATGGATGATATCCCATTCAAATTGTAGAATTGGGGATGGTGGATCCCGTTGCTTTACTCGCATTGTTAAGAATGGTGTTGCGGTGAATTAAGAATGGTGGTTGCTGGTTATGGTGGATTGATACGGGAAAATATATGGGATATCCATGAGTAGGGACATTTGATCTCTTCGTTGGGGAATGGTTTTCCAGGTTACCATGTTACCTGAACTGTGGTTTTGGCCCATCCTGAAATTGTGGATATCTTTGGACATAAAACGGAAAACCCATCCCGAGGTATCTGGAGATGAGGATCAATTCGTGGGGAAAAACGGACCTAGTAGCAGTGCTACTATCTACTTGCTAGAGGGGTTGATCATCTATATAAAAAGGAAAAACAATGTCATTTCTTCTCCATCACGATGCATGAAACTCGCAATTGAACGCCCTGGGTCATCATGTGTCAGTTCGAAAGCAACAATAGTTGAACTCACCTCGGCCTTTCCCAATATGGTTTTCGCTGAGCATATGGCATCCGAGAATTCAAAAGTTGACCATCATTCCTTCCATATAATCAATGGATTGGTTAATGGGAAATTTTACAGGAAACCCCTATATTTCAACCAATCCATTGAATATAAAAACCTCCCCATATTTCAACACGGTTCATTCCCAAGCACGATGCGGATCTCCACGTGCGAAAGCTGGCGATGCATTGAAGCCGTAGCAACCTGAGCGATGCAAATGGAAGGTGATCGGAAGAGTTTGCCATTTTCAAGGGACTGGTTTGGGTCAGGAAAGTCATGGGTTCTTTCAGGGACAATCTAGGACAGAATATTATTATGGGTACAACATTACGGGTTTTCGAGATTGCTGAAGGGACATCTACAGGGAACCCTGGGTTCTAGCCCCAAATGTTCGGATTTCCCTGCAACATGTTCCATATTGTTCCCTCCTACCAAGTCTGTAACAATTCAGAAAAATCAAATCTCCAAACCGCAAGTGGACCGTCATTGTGAGGATAAAACAAGCTGAGCCAATTTCAGCTGGATCAGTTTTGCTGAGCACATCTCAGTTCAAATTGACGGCGAATAATTTGATGGTTTGCTCTTTCTGTTTGCCATCAGGTCGATACAGCTTATTTTTTGAAAATGAGGCAACAATGGGCTGGTAGAAAGTGAGCGGGACTTTCTCAAGCCTCAAATTGGACCAGGCGCGCTCCCGACCAAATTAATATCATTCCCTAATATGATATGCGAGTAATCTTCTCCTTTCATGATGTTCCATGTGTTCGGCTACACATTATAATTCTGGGATTTCAAAGAAGTTCAACAAGAATCTTGGCAACAAAAATCAAAATGCACAAAGTCCTCCGAATTGTCTTCTAACAACACCCAAAAAAAACATACAACCATCATTCACATTAATTCACAACTATATTTTAGTAGGATTGATTTTTTCGACCGAATTCTTGAGATTTTCCCGCATGCTGCTCACCCTTCTGGCAGTCAAACTTGGCAATGAAAAAATCACCCGTGACCTTCACCGTGTGTGATTTCATCCCCTACATCCACCATGGTCTCGCACTAACCATCCCGTTCTTGATAGTGAAATCCGTGAAGTCCCTACTGTTAATGATAATATTCCATCTAATCCTATAAAATCCCTCATTGTTGAAAGGACATAAACTGAGAATAAATACGAGAGGCTGAACAGACTGAAGCCTTCAACTGTGAGACGGTTTCCCTTCTGGTGTTTGGTTGGGATATGTTGGGATTGGTTGACCTGCCCTGTTAGCAAATGGGTTTGTCTGAAAACAGCAGGGCATCCCGAAATCCTTTGTTTCATCATGGTGACTCATCATTATCCTTAGGAATAACTTAGGAAATTGGCCAAGTCGGGGGGTATACTCCATTTCCAGACAAGCCCAAATTTCTTGGGGATGGGTCAAAACCTATTACTATATCAGTTATAATGGGATGAACATCCATAAATTCCAACGAAATGTTGGAGTTCACTAGGTACCAGGGCATAGTCTTCCCACCTTCACAACAAGTCACCCACCCAAAGATTCAATACGCCCATGACCTGGCACCGAAGGCAAGGGTCCAAGGTGCCAGGGATGAGTCAGGGCCCAGCAGTGACATTGCTGGTGACAACTGCTATGTGAAAAAATGAAACAACAAAAAAATACTGGGTCAAATTGAAGAACATGGATTCGTAGGAGTTAATATGGATAAATTGGATCAATGTGCAAACATCTTTGAAACTCATCTTGTAAAGGTCTTTTCGGCCGCCTGACACCTGAAAAAAACGGTTCAAAGTCTTGGTTGCTTCGAGGTTGCACTCCCAAAGGCAACGGTTGAATTCTCAGAAATCAAAGGCTTCTTATACAATTGTCCCTTAAACTAATCAACGTCTGTTTTCAGCGCACCCCCTGTTAATTGCGCGCCTGCAAGTAGCTGTTGGGGCGAAATTCCTTCTCATCATCCTGGCAATTGCTCTCGGTGAAGGGTTGGAACTTGGAGGCTTCCCTAGTTTGAGCCAACCCTCCCCTGCAATGAGAAAACAAATCATGTCACCAAAACTATACATGACCTTGGATGATAATAACATGTGATAGATCCATCATATCGCTTAGACAACATATATGGTTGGGGTAGTTGCGCGACAAAATGTTGTTGTTGTATGTGTGTATACTTGGGATAAGTAGTATTATATTATATATGATTATATATATTTCATATATGTATATTAGTTTGTGTGTCATGATATATATTTTTGGATGATGCTGGAAACACAAAACAATAAGCAAATGATACTAAAAACACATTTATGCAAAAATAAAAAATATTGTCTCATTGCAGTATAAAGCATGTCACCGAGTATGCTCAAGGTAAACTCTACAGGCGAATTGAGTCCCTAAATGCTCTCGACACTGAAATCTGAGGAGGTCCTGGAACAAACACACCATCCAAAAACGTTGTAGTAGTTTGGGGCCCCACTATGCCGGTGGGGCTCCGCAAAATTGCGGGGATAGTCGTCAAGAATGAGGATATCACATGATATTTTTTCATCTATTTCATTTAGCCAAAAAATGGTAGATGATTGAAACCCTTGGATCTTTCTGAAAGGTTTTCCTGCCCATAGTTACCCTCCATACCTCACCCAAAAGTCAGCAGTGCCACCTGCAGCCGTTCCTCAGACAACGGCCAGGCAGCAAGCCGTCAAACAAGCGCTTCTCCTGCTGCTCCTCGAGGTCTGCCACTCGCTCCGTCTGCCCTTGCAGTGCTTGATGAGCTTTGGGTATGCGAGCTCGTTGCATTAAAGCGGAGTTTTGGTCCACAGCCGTTTCCAGCTCGTTGGCATACATTAAAGAGGCGTTAAAAAGGGACGGCATAGCCCTTAAAGGCTGCATCGCTGACATCCAAGATTTGACCATGTTGGCATTGAAACCCACAAAACCTACGGCACCCCGTGATGAGGGACGAACTGTCCAGCTTTGAAAATGGACGTGACTGACAATGGAAATTACCTCTCCAGTCCTTACACAAACCTCATTCACCAATCCACCTCAGTTAATGAGTTAGTTGAGGTTATTGGTTGTTGTCAACCGATTATAACCATCAATCCCTTGCATTGACCAATCAATGATCCGATCATGAGAGTTGATTGATCACCATTAGTAACCATACAAAAAACATGAAACTAAGCATTAATCACCATTATTCGCCATTAGGTTTAAGTTTGGTATATTACAAATCGTTAGCATCCTTTACCTACGAATAATTCAGCATCATTGAGGTCCAGGGGTCAACCATTATGAACCCATCAACCAGGTGTCTTGTTGTTGCTGAGGCCATACCCCCCGGGTTACGATGAGGCCTCGGCCCGGTCGAAGCGCCGTTGCCAGGTCTCTTGGATCGCTTCCTGGCGCTGTTGGAGCCATGATTTCCGTGGGAAAACACGCGGAAAACCCGTACCAACTGATTATCAACTGGTTACAGCTTCCAAACTGCCAATTAGCAGTCTTGTATAACCACCTTTTTGCAATGGGTTTCAATAGCATCCAAGCAGTGAAATTGGGAATCTATCAGCACCTGAGCTGGGACATGCCCTGTTGGGAAATTAATCATGAAGATCAAAGTTTGGGGATATATACCTGATCATATTCTTATATATTCAAGTCATTTACCCCAAAATGATCATGTATAGCTTGACCAAATTTGACCGAATCATCCAAAGTCATCAAAATCCATGCAAATATTTGAGTGCACCCAGATGGAGCTCACCCACCTTTATTTCCAAACCAAAGGTCTACTATTTCCAAACCAAAGCTTCTCTTCTAAACACAAGTTTCGGAATTCAGTCTGATTTTTTGGAAGGGTGCTAATATATATGGGTGCTATTCAAAAATCGAACCATTTGCAAGAAGTCCCACTAAGCAAACTGCATATGGGGGTGCTGGTAGCATGACTGATCCCATCTCTTCGCAGGCCATCCAAGTAGTAAACCAAATCCAACACAGCTGGATGTGTCATTGTGAGGATCTCAAGGCTAAGCGAAATGCGTCGAGCCCAACTAGATCCTTGAAACTCAGCATGACTTAAAGGTGGGTTTCATTCCGCGCCTGAGAACAAATGGCTTGGTGATTTCACAGGGTTTCATGACTACTTTCCAATCGGATGATTTCGTCTCGAATCAATCGCTGAATCTAGAATCAAAAAGTGCAACAATTATGGTTGCGACTAGTGGTTGAGCCAGCTGAAAATATGGTGAAATATGCCGTGTTTCAATTCGGATATATTCGACTCCTCATCCCATGTGGTTGAAACAAACATGGTTGAAACTCCTGCCATCATCGCAATGTTTCTTGTGGCACCTCCTTGGCACCTCAGCTTTCATGGCACTCCTTGGCACCAAAACGTCCCTCCCATTCCACTTCAAAGTATCCCTCACGGGGCCGTCGCATGTTGAGGAGCTGCACTTCCTCCACCGTGTACGTGCCGAGTGATCGATTGAACTCCATCCAGGCCTCCGGAGGGTAGCGCAGGTTCTCATTCAGACGATCTGCTAAGGTTTGGTCCTTCAATTGGACCGTCTTCATGATCGTTGCGTGTGGATGGAAGTCATCGAACTGTGCATAGGAAGTGATCTTCACATCCTGGAAACGCCCTTGGAGCGTTTTGAAGAGTTCACCCAGCTGGTGGGAACTGTCCTGGTCCGGCTGCATGAACAGGACTTTCTCATTAAACGAATTCAACCCTGCGAAGGTGATGTCCAAGCTGCTTCCCGCCAGAATTTGGTGCACGTCTTCCTCAAACCATTCGGAGAGAAGAGCTTTGGCAAGGTCCAGCCTTGCACCCAAATCTGCCACAAAGAGGGAGATGTGAAACCTGCTTGCAGGGTATAGAGTGGTCTTGAAAGCCTTCCTCACCAGCTCCTCTGGAATATCAGGTCTGGACTCACTGCACATCCGAGCCGCCCTGGGCCAAATCTCCTCTTGCAGATGCTCAATTTTCTGCCAGAGCTGCGGATTCTTCAACCGCAAGGCCACAAAATGCGTGGGACCTGCTCTGCTTGTGGCTGCACGGGCCTCAGAGAACAGCCCGAAACAACACAAAACAGCGAGAACAATTGCCATCTTCCTCACGACAAGTGGAGAAATCACTGGCCGCAGCATGTTGGCCCCTCTGGCGTTCTTGTGCTGTCCCGGCCAAAAGGAGCTGGCTTGAGCCAACAAAAAATGACAAAGGGAAATTTCATATCTAAAAGCGGAAGCCGCATGTGTCTCTTTGGAATAGTACCCGTACACAAATTGATTTTCCTAGCAACAAATCAAGTGTAATGGGACTGGACGGATCTATCCATCTCACCGAATCTCACCCACCCTTTTGTGCGCAGATTGGTACTCTCAGTAGGGCAAAAACCAATCCCAAACAATGCTTTCGTGCAACCTCTGCACTCAAAAATTCACCAATTTCAATGTAAAACCATCATGTTCCATATAATCAAGATGGTCATACGCCCATAGTTGGTTAATTCGTTCTGAAATTGATTGTGAACTCCCAGAATTGTCGTTTGGGAAAATCTGCAGTAGACCCCATACATCGGGATGAAAAGATGATCGAGATGAATTTATGGCCCCATCGACTATAGATATTATCTACCACAGACCCTAGTTCTACTTGTTGTGAACCAACTTAGCTATTTTAAACTGGGTCCCAGCATCCATTTATCCAAATATGTACACACACACACACATATATATATATATAATATATATATATATACATGATATTCCCATTTAATCCCACCATCGCTCTTAGTTTGATCCCAATTTTCCATGTAACAAAACCACCATTATTCTTGTTTTTTCCATACATATTCCAATCGTTTTTTTGCTTTTGCATTCTTAATTAATCTTAACTATACCATTATACCACATGTTTTATGGGTTACGGTTAAATCATGTTAAATCCTTGGTTTTCTCCATGGAAAACCTACCATTGTTGTTGGTTTCCCGCACTGGCCCAAATATCCTCACTCCCTCAACTCCGGGGCGCCTTCAGCTGCGTTGTCTCATCGCCTTTTCTGGCGATTTTATGGGCTTGGAGGTCAAAATGGGTCAAAATGGGCTTGTACCTCTACAATTGTGCTCCTCCAAGTAATCAAGTCACGATGTTTCACCGAACCTGTGATTGACATGTAAGTGATACAAGGAAACTGCATTAAATCCATGCCTTGAATTGTCTGGATGTATGCCTTTCACTCACTTTATCCAGTGTGGTTGTGTATGGTGTCTGTTCTTCCACAAATCTTTTACAGGCATAAAATTGCATCCCCTAATACCCAAAGGGCTTGAAAAAATACATCCATAATCCATCCACAAAAAAGACATGTACTTGACGAAATCTGTCTGGAAAATCTCTAGTACGACCATCTCAGAGCAAAGGAGGGATCATGATGGGGCCAAGCCCCAGCCATGAAACAAAAGTTCAAACACTGACATGCAAGAATTCATCCAGATTCACTACCTGCCTGCATCGATAAGTCCCATACTAAGAAAACTATACTTCTGAAGCAATATCTCCTTCCAAAAAGATCATCGACAATTGTAGAATTTCTTGGTCCTTTTTCAGCCCCAAAGATATCTAACACATGTCCAAACATAGTCACTCATAAATCTATCACCGAAATCACCAACAAATATAGGTGACATGTTTTTTTTACTATTTATCATTGGATTGGTTAAAGAGAAAATCTGAACCGGAAACCATGGGTATTTTCCCATGAAATATCGGGGTTTCCGGTTTCAATTTTCCCACATCCAATGAATTTAGACACGCTCCAGATCTTTAAGAACTCTCAAGGTGGAGACTGGAGTCCACCGAGGCCCCAGGGCTGCCCCAGGGCGGCGCCTTGTGTATGACTGAGTTCCTGCCACACCGGCGGAATCCCAAGAGTAGATCATATCATACATATCTATGGTATCCATTGGTATCCATTGGTATACATTTGGGGTACTATGATACTTTGCGGCTCGTACTATGGTACACTAGATGGTTGTACTATGTATATATATATATGGTTGACACTATGGGATAATACTGAAATCTATTGCGTCAACCCTTTTTTTCTGCCACATCGTCAGTTCCTGGAGTCCCCCGGATTGATCAACGCTGTTTAATTCGGAGGTTGTCATTTCAGCCATCCTAATTAATTGGGGGAACCCTCCTAGTCAAATGCTAGTTGAGGGAACCCTACTAGTTGATCAAACAGGGTCTATTCGTCCAGGGCTGATGTTAGAGAGTACTCACCAAAGAATGATTGTAAATTAAATTAGCAACGCTCTTAGGACAAGTTCCAAAACACGCTTCAAGAAAGTCCCAAGGAACTTGATCCACCAATGACTGCTGTATCTTGGGCTGAGGAAAAAACGTCATGATACTTATCATGCCAATTAAAAAGTCAAGACAATAAACAAAATGATAGTAAACCATGTATTTACATCATCATTTTCCAGTCAGAATTCCCAGATGTTCCCAGGAATCCTTCAACAAATTCTTTCAACGAAAAAACACAGTCCGACACAATAACCCGACCCATGGCCCATGGCCATGGCCATCAGCGCACCTTCGGTGGAGGTCGCAGGATGCGACGTCCCAGCAGCAAGTTGCCCGCCTGAGAGGACAGCGAAAACGAGAGGAGCCAAAGATATATGACGCTTTTATGAAGTTCATGTAATGGAATATGGCTATGGCTCAAAATTATGGTACTAAAAATGGCTCCATTTTTAACGGTAAATTAAGATAAACCAACCAATTATAGGGTTAACAATTTTGAGACATACCAATATGATTCATGGAACATTCATGGATTGTTCTGGGGGGTAGCCCAATCAAACATTGCAACGTATAATGTGGCATGTAGACCCAATAATCCCTATCCGTTGTCATAATCCCGTACAATCCCCAATCAATTAGGCAGCATAAGTCCCTATATTAGAACGTGAGGCCCCCGGTTTGAGATAGCTTGGTGAACAGTTCACGAGATAAATCCTATGATTTCTGGTAGATATATCAAACTAATTAAAGGGTTTAGACACCAACTTTTAATCAAAATGATAATCAATAATACACCACACCCAATAATCCAACAATCAACTTTTCCCGTTATCCCATCAATATCCATGAATCACAATCCGACAATTGTCCCTTTATACACCCAATAATCCCAATCATTATCAAACATACCATCTGGTTATTCAACATAGCCATGGAAAACCGCGAACTAAATGGAGGTTTGTAGCTGGGAAAATGATCCAAAATTCGCCATATTTTCCATGGCGAACTGTTAGTCAAAACCAGCGGGTAATACTTCAATTGCTAATTTTGGATCATTTTCCTATTAAAACCTCCATTTATAGGGGATTTTCCATGGCTATGTTAAATAACCAGAGGGTAACAGGACAATGATCTGCCAGGACACCAAAGCAGCCATCGCACCAGCGAGGTGGATCACACCACCCCCGGCGTAGTCGTAATAGCGATGTCCTTGGGGTTTCAGGATGGGGAAAACATCGGGAAAAGGTGGGAAAAGAATGGAAAAGATGGGGAAGATATTGGGTAAAGATGGGGAAAAGATGGAGAATATAAAATGTTTGAAAATTTGGAAAATTAAGTGGGGAGATATGAGAAATAGTGTAAAATTGCTAAACCTGAGCTTGAAAATATAGTAAACTCATCTTTACATGGAGGTCTTAATGGGAAAATCTTCAAATTAAGTGGAAGTTTTAATGAAACTACCATCTGGTAATCTAAAGTTGCCTACTGTAAGAAAGCTAATCTAGCCCACTTATAGATGACTTACCGTTTTCATGCATGGTGATTTTCCACAGCAAACGGTTGAATGACCAGAGGATACCAAAGGTTACCTTCAAAATCTGGAGATGTTATATAATAATCATGCCATGTCAAAATTACAAATAGATGATAGACATGTCATTCGGCCCCAAAGAAGATTAAAAAACCTGACTAATTCAGCCACTATCCTTCGTGGTCTTCACCTTTACCACTAACGTACTCCCGATGCCAATGGAATAATAAGACAAGATATAACTGGATGAGTACTCCCACGAACCATCCAATTAAACAGGATAGTACCAATTCCAATGATTTTAACCCCAGTATTCATATTTCTTCTGATTAGAATTGCCACAACTGGGGTTGTTCATCGCCCATGTTCAAACCAGCTCATCTAGAAGAGAATCCAGTCATGCTTGCAGTTGTAAAAAAACACCCAATGTCCACAGTAGATATCTGTTCCATAGACATTCGACGAGTTCAGATATCAAATGAACAATACAACCACCACAATAATTGCGTAGTACTGATGTTCCTTCCCAGCAGGAAGGATTTAACCAAGGGTAAACCAACATAGACGTGGAAAATCTACCATTCAAAGATCATGTTCTTGATAAACCATGGGTTTTCCACGTCTACGTTAGCTTACCCCAAGATACTGTACATCAATCATAGCCAACAGTCGCCCCAACCACCAAGAGACCACCGGAGGGGTGGAATTGGTGGTACAAGAAGCCGGCACCTGTACCTGGCATCTCATCATCCAGGTGGCCCAAGGCCGGCTGGCTTTGCCGGAAAATGTAGAATGCCCTGTCCATAGAATGACGATTTATGATCTACCAAAGTGCGATCAGCTATGATCAGTTCATATGTTGTGGACCAACATGTGTTGACTGCAATGAACATATATCCGTTTTTGGTGAGATTTGATGTGAACCAAAACCATGATTTACCACATGGTTCCCCAAAAACAACTATAGACCAGTAACAGTATCACTATTTAAATGGGACCTTCCAGAGCTCTTTCAAATTTCTGAGGATTCCTATCAACTTCGCTGCAAACATCTTCCCAACTTTCATGGCTCCATCTCCCCATCATCTCGTCCAGGGTGCCATCACCCCAAACGCTGTCCGCAAGGATGGGATACGCCAGGCCAGACATTAACACCTCGACATCCAGCGATCTCGCTGTTCGAATCGGATCAGTTTAAAGGAAAAAAAAAGGTTCAACAAACAGATGCGAACATATGACATGTACTGTAAATATAATATATATTTATGCATACAAATAAATAATCATGACACACACACACACACATGTTTATTACGTTCAACTACCGGGCCGCATATTGTGGGTTGCAGTACACCAGGCCACATCCCACCATTACTTCCCCTGCAAGAATTACATCAGGGTGCGACCCTCATTCGAAGGATCTTTGAGCAACCCATGGCTTGGTGGTTTGTTGAATTTTGCTGATCTGCTCTCCCCAAAAGGACCAAACGTCTGAGTCTGTATGGCCACCATGGCCACAAGCCAGCTCAACATATCTGCAGAACAATACCAAATCGATGCGTTGATGGGTGCTTCTGATTGAGAAAACTCATTTTATCCCTTGATTATCTTGTACGGGCTGAGCTTCGAAAACAATGGGTTTGGAAGATCGTTGTCGTGCGGCATTTGTTGGTCAGTGCTACAATTTCTCCTTAAGCGACCCGGAATTCAGAACAGAATATTCTACTTGTTGCGCCGGTCAGGAGAAAACCAAACCTTGAGCGTTGAGGATCGAATTAATTGTGAGCGTTGAGGATCGAATTAATTGTGCCAAATGTTCTTGAACAAATGCTCAATTTCTAGACTTCAAACTCTCTATGTGGCAAGCTGGCACCTGCTGTAGCCCCATGCTCGCCTGCCAAACTGACCCACCGGAATCAGTATTCAACTACACATCCAAGACTTCAAGTAGTAGACTACTGTATGCTACTTATGGTTTATTGTGCTAAATTGACGCAGTGAGTAGGTTGCCATGGAAAAAGTGAAGACTGGAAACTGCATAGAATCATCCAAGCAACAGCATAGCATAGGTATGCCTCGGGGTGCCATACCGTTCCGAAATTGAATGGTTGACAACGAACCGGAATGGCTTAGGGACTTGGCCATGGCAAACACATTTGCTCCAGACAAATTCAGGACATCTAGTCCTGACATGTCACTGCAATACTTTGGCCTTCCTAGTCTCTCTCTCTCTCTCTCTTTCTCTCTCTCTCTCTCTCTTTCTCTCTCTCTCTCTCTCTCTCTCTGTTTCCCACATTTGTTACATTGTAACACCACATCTTCCGGCCAAATGGGCACTGAATTTTGGCACCCATTTCTAACCAACAGCTTGGTTTTTAATGACATGGACTCATGAAACTTGAAATGTTAGGGTTAGTTCTCTTGAACAAATCTCACCAAATTATGTCCACTTACTCCTCGTTTCGGTATGTATGATCACATGTGGGAGGCGTCTCAATTTTCAGAAGCCAACACCATTGGTTTATCCATTTGCAAACATGCAGTCAATTGTCTCAATCAAGTTTGGATGGTTTTGGGGTCCCATGTTAAGAAACCCTCGTTTGGATCCCATTCATAGCAAAAGATGAAACAACTACTAAACTCTCCGTCTGAGGTGTTAATGTCACAAAAAAAAACTGTATGCCGCCAAATCAACAAATTAATAAACTTTCCATATTTCATAGCCATCAACGAGTGCGTGCCCTTTGGTAATTTCAACCGTATCTATGGAAAATCACGGTGGAGGAATACCCGCCGGTAATCAAACGTGGCTTGCTAGACCATCTATGGCTGATTGTTCAATTAAAGCATACTATACCCTCTGGTTATTCAACAGTTCGCCATGGAAAATCCCCGAACTAAATGGAGGTTTGCTGGGAAAATCATCCAACATTAGCCATGGCTTCCATGGCCATGTTAGATAACCAGAGGGTAAAACCTTGAAAATTGCCATTTATAGTGGATTTTCCTGTTAAAATGGTGATTTCCCATAGTTATGTTAGTTTCCCAGAGGGAAAACCATGAAATTGTCTGCCATGTTATAAGGGACATGGATTTTCCAGCCAAGGCTCGGCGAGGTGAGCACGCTCTGCCATGGATCCAGAACAAATGGTCACCGAGGTGGATAGAAAGGCCCAGTGGAGGAAGATCAGGTGATTTTCCTCAAGAAACGCTGCCGTGAAAGGCCGGTGGAAGTGAGATTCTTCGATTTCGGATGATCTCAGGGATGGGTGTTGATGGTTCGAATCTGGGTAGGAAACTCGACAACAAAAATGAGAGTCTCGAGACATGTGGGAAAAATATGGAAAATTGGGTGCTTGATGCTCTGGCTTGATGGTTTAGTTCCAAGCTGAAACATAGCTGCTTGATGGTGCTTGAAGCAACCTGAAATGACAGTCATTGGGCGTGAGGGCTCATGATCCAAGGTACAGTAGGCATGGGAACAATGTCCCAATAAAATCAATATTTAATGTTTGATCATGCCTTTCTCATGACTTCACACCAACCAGAGATTCTGGCGAGAAGGATGCAGCACTAGCCTGACTAGATGACACTGCGAGCTTCACTTGCATGACTTGCGACCATTCGGCCTAGAAATGGATTCACTGATGAAAAATCCAGCCCATGCCAGGAGTCAGGATGATCACACTCATTGCCAGTTGAAATAGGGCTTCCTCCTTTTTATAGACAGGTTCTTCTAGAAAGAGTGAGTTTTTCGATATGATGCTCTTCGAACAATGATCTTCACTTCGAAATTTGGGCGAACAACATTGTGAATCAAACCATGAAGGCCCGGTGTTCATTCGCTCAGTGACCCAAGAAACACATCAGGGTGCACTTCGCATGCTGCTGGCAACACAAAGGGGTAAGACCTTCGCACCTATATTCCGACCAACCTGCAAGGAGATGACAACCAATTTCATCGACACCATCATGTGCTTGAAGAACCACATGTTCGAGCTGGAGCCAGTTTCAGTACGCCAAAACCAGGCTGTATACCACCCATTGTCTCCTTGTTCGATTGAAAGCAATTCATGCCGCTGCTAGATCTTTGCGAAACGGCCGGAGAAACGGCCGGTCTATGAGAGACACAACAATCCTAATCACAACTGTCCCCACATGAAACATGTTTTTTCTTCAGAAACCAGCGATCAGTTGGACAAGTCACAGCCTTGCAACATAGTTGAAAAATGGTGAAGTCTTACTGGGCGGCACGGGTTGACTCGCACGTGTCAGTGGCAGTTCCAGCGATCATGTGAGGAACAAAAACACCCAGTAATGTCAAGCCCTGATTAAAAGACCATGGTGCATCAGCGGGGTAATCCCCCAAGAGTCATTTCATCTACCCTCTGGTTATTCAACATAGCCATGGAAAATCCCCGAACTAAATGGAGGTTTGCAGCTGGGAAAGTCATCCCAAATTAGCCATTTTCCATGGCCATGTTAAATAACTAGAGGGTAATACTTCAATGGTACCCCCCCAATGAGCAACAGCCGTTTGGGCCGCCGGGTGGATGCGTCAAGTTTCGGAGACTCCATCCTGCTTGACAATGCTGGGCCTTAGGGATTAGGTAAGGCCTGCCATTGAAACATTGCAACATATTGGGTTTATGGATGTCTACTATGGGAGATATCTCTATAATAGTCATGAATAGTTTATGATCTGTAGCCGATAGATGTTTAGAGTTAATGGTACTTTTAATCTAACTAATCCCATCACCCATCAATTCTTGGGCTTTCATAAGGGTGCCACAAGAAAGACAGGAATCTGGTAAACTCCCATGAAATAACACTTAAACATGCATTTTGGTGTGGGGGGCACCAAAAGAAAGAACGTATATCTTCCGGGCAACTAGCCAGTGGGAAAATGCAAAACATCACAGCAAATCTGATGGGAATATCCCACCAACATCACCAACCATCAACCATTCATACAGGATGCGAAGCCCTGACGGATCGTTTCAGGGTCCAGTGGGGACCGACAACTGGGGGTCATTTTTTAGTACTCGTTCTACAAGTCTTGGATTCATAGAGCTGGAACCAAACAAGTGGTCTTGAACCAAACAGACAATTCTCTTTCAACAAACCCAAGGTTTGGGACATCTTTGGTGAGATGAAATGCAACAAATAAACACTGGATCAGAACTTGAGCATCGGCCCAACAAAGCGGCCTAAGACGCCAAATGAATGAAAGGCAGAACAATTGAGGACCTTATAGGTCCAACAAAAAGATTCAACCCAGCAATCACATCCCCCCCAAAAAAAATCCTGGCTTAACATCATGTTCCATACCCTGTTCTTTGACATCTAACAGCTTGAACCCAACCATCCCAAGCCAGGCACTGGAAAATTTCACAGCCCAAGGAGAAGGATAAACTGGAGACCATGGTGTCAAGCAGATTCTTGGCCTCCGGTGGACGATCGTTGTAAAATCATTGGAACATCCATGAACAAATTGATGTTTTGATGGATGAATCTCAAATTAAATGAAGGTTTATAGCTGGGAAATTTATCGAACGAAAGGGTTGATTTTCCAGCTAACCATATAAATTGCACAATGCTGGTCAAGTGCGATAATTAATGATAATCATCCCATTATCAGGGTGCAATGGGTCGAAGGAAAAATGAATCCACCAATCAGTGACGCCTTTGCAAGAAGGTTACAAATATGAGTGATTGAATCTTTGATTTTGAGGATTAAATATGGACTGAATTGGTGGAAATGTGAAAGGACACCTTCAACTATGCGCCGGATCGTGATCATATCTTTAGTCCTTTAATCAGTTTGGGAATAGAATGCGCCATCTGGCAATTTAACAGAGCTATTGAAATGGTCCATTGATAGTTAATTTTCCCTACTAAACAGTTAGTTTACCAGGGTAAAACATATCCTACCCTCTGGTAAACTAACATAACTATGGAAAATCATCATTTTCAATAGCTATGTTGGTTTACCAGAGGGTAATGATCCTTGAGCTGAGGTCATAGTCAAGTCTCCCTTCCGCCTTGAAAATCTGCGATATTTGAATATAATCCTCCCGGTATACCCACACACAAACAAACACACACACACATCGGGATGTATATTATATATATGCCTGCATATACCGTCATTCCATATCAGTCCCGTGACATCACAACCTGAGCTCGTTATAATTTATCTAGACATCCCCATCCCTTCACATCCCCACTCGATCCCGATTATATCCCCTTGGCTCCACGTCAAGGCTCCAACACTGTCATGCGATGCTCTTGTCTTACGCATCCCACTTCCAGCATGGCGAAGCCCAGTTGCATGGAAACAATCATGAAGGTACACCTCAGCCACCAAGAAAAACCACACATTACCCTCTGCTAATTTGTTACATAGCTATTGAACATGGCCCAGATTTATGGTGGATTTTCGCATTGAAAATGGTGATTTTCCACAGTTATGCTAGTTTACCAGAGGGTATGTAAAGCAACAATACACCACCCAAATATCGATGGTTTATAGCATATACCAACAAAAACAACTATTATTGCAGTAAAGCAATGCCACAAACCACCCATATGTTGATGGCTCATACCACCGATTTCTGGGAAAATTGGGGATGGATTACTATTTCTTTACTCACATTGATGGAGATTCAACTGCCCCAACCCTGGCAGTTGCGGTGACCCCAGTACCTGAATCAAGGCGAACCTTGACCACTTATTATTGAATCCAACCGGAGCTAAGAAACGATTGGCAAACAGGCGCTAAGGCCTGCCGTGAAATGTTGCCAGATGGAACCCCTCAGTATCCCCCAGTTATGTTTATTGGCTCATCACCCCCAAATCCACTAGTTCGATATATCTACATATATCTACCGTAAACCCTAGTTGTACTAGCGATCGAAGGCCCCACCTCGTGCTGATGGCTTCGAAAAGACCTTCCACATATCTACTGTATCAGGTCTCGACGTCGACTCGCTACTGGACAATCATCGATGCTGCAGCAGAAGAACTCTTACAACCGACGCGTTGAAAAGAAAGCACTGAAAAGGACTGAAAAAGGACACTTTACTTCTGTAGCCATATATCACCTTTTTCTTTCAACCCCGCCCCGTTTTTTCCCCTCAACCCTGCTGTAGAAAGCAACGTGTTTGAAGAAAAAAATATGAGCGTCAGAGAAAGAAGTATCAGCCAGTTACTATACTACTATATCATAATAAAACCCTGGAAACATAGTAATTAACCGATTAACCATCATTCCAGTAACGTCGCGACATGAGGTCGTTATATTTTATTGTTGTTGGGTAAATCCCTTTGGACGGATGAACAACATGTTTTGATACCTCTTCCTGGGATGATGCAGTGCCTTATAGAAGCAAAGAACAACGAAAATTTGCTCTGCAATCAAACATGGCAATGGAACATCACCCATGAAGTATAAATGACTATGTGTCCATTCGTTATCCCATCTTGGGATAGTTTTCCCATGAAACTTCCATCTATAGCCTAGATTTTCCCGTAGTTTCCGATGATTTCCCAGCTATAAACCTCGATGTTTATAGGCAATGTCCCGGCCAGTTTCCGAACGCGTCCATCAAAACCGTGGCGCAAGAGCAGCGGCATCACCGACCCCGGGACCTGGCTATGCCAAAGGGAATATGATCCATATATCATGGACAATTACCCTCTGGTTATTTAACATAGCCATGGAAAATGACCCATATAGATGATTTATGATGATTTACCTATTATATGAAAGGTTATTTTCCATGGCTATGTTAAATAACCAGAGAGTATATGTAGATAAACCCATATGATATGGTAAGAAAACCATACTTAACCTATGAGTTGACCAGATTTAAATCCATGGTTAACCCAAAGAGTTGAAATTCCACCAGCCTTGAAGAGTTTGACAATATCATCCTCATGCACGAAAAAAATGCAGAAAACATATTTATCACAAAATGCTAGTCGTGATATTTTTGTTCATCAATCAATCTTTATTTTGTGGGGGATGGCCCGGGATGGCTATGTATGTATTTATGAATGTGGTTGGTAGTACTTGCAGCACAGGGGAACAGGGGCCGAATGAACGACCAGTAATTTGGTTGCAACCGTTTCATATCATCTTAATGACTTAATGTTGAATCAGTGTTTTTCACAAACAATCATGGTATCTCTAGACTTTCGGGCAAAGATTCCGGAAAACATGCGATAGCCCTACAATTACCCTCTGGTAAACTAACTATATGGAACATCAGCATTTTTAGTAGGTAAATCAACCATTTCTATGGCCATTTTCAACAGCAAACTGCTAGTTTACCAGAGGGGTAAAACATCATTAATCCCATTAAAATCCCATTAAATCACCATTTTCCTATGGTTTTCCTACGGTTTTCCTATGGTTGACCCAGTAGATGATCTGCGGTATCTGATGCATATGTGCACCTCAGCAGCTCCACCGCCGTCCGTCAGCATGGTTCCCTTCACTGCCCTCTTCAGCAACCTTTCGGACAGGAAATCACGCCCGTTTCATGTGGGAAATGAACCGGAAATATGTGGAAAATACCTGGGAAATCTGCGAATTTCCCTGGAAATTTGGAAACAAAATCCTCGGAATTCACCAGAAAGGTGGGAAAATTCACCAGATCAACAGGATCGCCAAAGCGGAGATTGGAAAAAACTGGATTTGGGGGGTGAAGCCCAGATCAAGAAGTCCGGAGTTCAGCTAGAGACATGGCAAAACTGGAGGGTTCACAGCCTGAACTCAAGGCACTATACATTCCAACTGTGATCTTCAAGCACCTTTTGACAAGGTTCCATGATTAAGGTTCCAATCTTTCGGGGTATGATTGGGTATTGTTCATAAAACCACTTTGGGCAAATTGGGGATGGCAACTACATTAAATTAGCTTTCATGATGGTAATTTTGATCTATCTGCCTCAAGAATAGCTGCCTCACATCCCGCCCCCCTGCAGACTCGCCAAAGAGCAAACTCAAAAAACAAGGCCCTTGTACGCTCTGCGTCAAGTCCTTTGAAACATGCCTTAGGACTGAGGGACAAATGGATATAGGTCAGCATTGTCTGGTGGTTTCCCCCCACTGCGGCCCCTTGGGATTTAGGGCATCTTGGACATGTTGCATCGTGTCATGGCCAAGCCTAGATATCCTGCCCAAAGTCGGGACAAAACTGCTGCAAATGTGCCATGAACTAAGAAGCAACCTGCCAGTTTCAACATCTTGTAGCCAGGCATGCAGAACAGGAACGTCATAATTGAGCCATGATCTATAGTGTCCCGTTCCCAGAAGCACTTGTGCCCAACTGAATGGTTTTTGCTGACTGACTATGTGATCACAAATCCACCAGAACGGGTTGGTGCCTCCAGCCAGAATCCCCAAGATGAGCAATCTTCCCAAATCAGTGTTGGAATTTAAGCAGCATCTACACATTGTGTATCTGAACATGTCCCAATCAATGGAAACCAAGCTAGATGTGCACAACCAATATGCATATGCAAATATAATGTAAATGTAATGTATATATATATATATACTTAATTGTATATATATATATATAGTTGCAACAATATATGATAATATATGTCCATAGAACTGCCACGTCTCCTCCAAACAAGTTCTGCCCAGGAACTGCGCTCCCCGGCACTCTGCGCCGGCAAGCAGCAGCCAAAAAAAAGTATATCCTTGAGCCCGGTGATAAAATTCATGACCTGTGCCTGGTGAATCCTGTTGACTTGGGAGCACGGGACCCAGAATATTGATTCTTTTTTATTTCATAGTCACCCTCCCAAAAAAGATAGAAACATGAATCATCACTACATTTTAGTAGAATTTTACTTGTCTATCTTTTTGAGGATGCTATATCTAATTATCTATACGTATATCTATATATATATATATCATATTATATCATCATATTTTTGAGGCGTCTTTAAACTGCTGATCATGTTCTTCAGCTGCCAGAAACTTGGCAACCCACTCCCAAGTCATCAGCAGCTCCAATGGCATCCCGGGGAACCACATCATCCTGGTGCTTTGAATCACCACGGGAAACCCATGGGCTGTTGAGTGGTGCCGCCAACCGGTAGCAAACTTGGTCGAATGAAGCTGGTTAAGAAAGGTTTAGGGGCAATATAACATGATATAACCCCTGTGAATTGGACATGTACACCAGCAAACATAACTTGGATTCGAAACCAACAACGTTAACTTGGAAGCTCAGGCAGCCGGTCCTTGCGACTCCCACCCCTCTAGTCCCACCTCGGTGCTTCTCCAGTGACACCTGGCCAAGGTAAACTCGCCACGCGTGTCGCGTGACACACATGATTCGCGTTTTCCATGGGATGTATCCTTCTGGCAAGTATTCCAAGCTGTATTTAACCCTCGGCCCATAAACTTGACACCATTAAAGCAAATCAATTACTTACTGTACTTCGAGTGATCCCCACCATTTGACTTTATTTGGCATATAGTGTGATACATATTTTGACATTCATTCTGGCAAAACTTTCTGGCAGGGAAGAGGAGCAGAGGACAACTCTGATGAAATCTAGAGACCTTCGGTCTCTAGATTTCATCAGAGTTGTCCTCTCCTCCTCTTCCTCCCGGCATTCTATCTGACATTCTCTCCGACATATGCTCTGACATTCTATCTGACATTCTTTCTAACATTTTATCTGACGTATATTCTGACATTCTTTCTGGCATTCTATCGATTCAGGTCCGGCAGTGCCCACTGGGCTCTGGAGCTCGCCGTTGAATTCCGGCCGTGGCCACTGGGATCTGGAGCAGGCGAGCAGCAGGAGGAGAAGAGGACGAGGAGGAGAGAAGGCGGGCGAGTAGCTCTTATTAAAATCTAACAACCCTCACCTGGCAGGTGGGGAAATATATTTATTAAAAAACTCTGAATATCAGCTGTCTTGAGATGAATCCTGATTTTCGTTTGAACCCCAAAAGAAGCCGGGCCTGGCTCAGGCACCTGAGCTGCAGGAGCTGGAGGAGCTGCAGGAGGAGCCTGATCCATCTCGCATCAAGAATGGAATGCCCTTGCTCGGGACCTAGGGTTACGTAACATAGATGTGGAAAATGGCCCAATTATGTATGAATTAGCTATGAATTCAATGGTGGATTTTTCCAAGCCTTAAGAACCCCGCAACTAACCGCTGCAGAGGCACGAAGGGCGACTGTGGAAGGAATTCCAGGACATGGTTTTTCACGAGTGAAATAGGAAAAATGGGTTGATTTTCCACATCTGTGTTAGTTCGCCCCAGGGTAATCCTTTAGAAATACTGAACATGGTGTTTCTTTTGTGGGTTTTACCATCAAACATTGTTTTGCTTTAATGATTGTAGCATCCTGACATGGGGTATGCATGCAATAGAATCTCAAATACCCCTAACATGTGGGCCGCAAAAATCAATAGATTCAAGAACAAACCCTAGGTTTCAAGGAAAAGAATTCATACTAAAGATATCAAGGAGCGAAGGGATTAGTTGATGTTTGAAACACACCTCAGGTGCCATTCAACAACATTAAAGTCAGTAATTACTCTACATTGGAGCATCGTAGTCTTAACCAATGAAGGTTTCTTGTGTAGCTGGCCAGCCGGGAGTTCGCCAACACCTCATCGAAAGCTGACAGAAATTCTAGATTGGTTGTACATCTCTGGTCCCCAAAGCAAAAACTGAAGGTCCTCGTTAGCCGGACCATCGATGGCGTATACCCCTTTGAGTCATATATATATATACATATATATATATATATGGGGATGGGTCAAAACCTATTATTATCATTCTTACCAGATTTGGGGGAATAACATGGAATAACAATTCCAGCTGACCAGCTATTTATTAGGGTACCGTTTGGCGACCAGGCTCTTGAACTGCCGATTTTGGGGATTGGTAGATGTGGCGTAGAAGGAGATACAATCTCTTTGGTGATCCAGCTCTACCAGGCTCTCTGAACTTGGTGCCTGGACCGTGGTGTCTTATAGTCCTGTGCACATGCCTCAAACAATAACCCCTTGAAGCCTTGGCTTCTGAAAACTAACCCTGAACCCAAACATTGCAATTTCCAAAGGGGAACAAGTAATCATGGAAACCTATAAAATCCCACAAGCCCTCGTTGAAGAGTGGCAATATCTTATTCTTATGGTTTCCCATTGCATCCCAGTGCTAATTCCTACAAGTGATACAGGTGTTCGATTCAAACAGATTTGTTTCCCCAAAACCATGATTCGTTGGTGGGATGAACAGTAAACCAACCCTACAGTCCCTACAGCAACGCCACAAAACAAAAAACATAGGAACATGTTAAAATTACGGATCACTCATCCAGGTTTTCTACTTTTACTATCTACAATCTCAGACAGGCGACCATAGGGACGATTGTTGGAGTTTTGAAACCTCGAGATCACATCAATCCCTATATCAAATCTCGAGGAAATCGATAAACTTCAATCCCAAATCTCATTTAAAAAACCCTGCAAAAACCCTTGAAGTCCCATCAACATCTCACTCAACTCTGGAAAACTCACTGGAATCCCGTTGAAAAAATCCAACCGAATTATCTCGACATATCTCGCCCAGCATGAGGCCCAGCGCGTACCTGCCATGTCCAGGGAGGCCAAGGCCAAGGTGCACCTGGCGCGATTTCACCATCCACCACCAGGCTTCCCGGAACGAGACACCCTTCGCCTGGTGGAAAGCCCCAGGCAAAAGTCGGCGACCTCAGTATCCGTGCCCAAAAAATACCTGCTGGGTATTGATTTACTACTGTACTGCTGCAATTGGTACCAACTAATGTACTATACTTCAACATATGCCACATTGGGATACGATACGATACAATGTGTATATATATATATATATTATATACATAATGCTCCAACAGCGGAATTTAGCATGCAGAGCCGCAGCGAGCAGGCATCAAAGAGCTCCGAGCAAATATATATATATATACATATATATATATGTATATATATATATATGTATATATATATATACATACATATGTATATATATACATATATGCGTGTATGTGAGTGTGCGTGTGTGTGTGTGTACAACCATGAATGTATATATATATATATATGTATATCATATGTATATCATATGATCTTTGTTTTGCATGTACTAGTACAATGTGGTATACCAAGTGATAAACCTCCACTTAAGGATGGTTAGTACGACCCTGTTCTCGAAAAATATGAGACATTAGGGATGGCTTATCATTGGGCTTGCAACATTAACGACCCTGGTTACAAGTCTTTTCCTGTCAAGCACACATCTTGAACAGAAATACAAAAGCAAAGCGTGCTGAATCGGAGTGGAACCAGTGCTGCTGGGATTCCCCGCGCGGGGAAACCTGGTCCACCGAAGCCAAGGATCGGTCGAATGAAGCTATGACAGCTATGATTCATCAAGCCCTGGTGAATCTTCCCATCATGATAGTTTCATATAGTTTCCATTGAACTCGGGTTGGCCCGGGCCTCTATTTTTGAGAAGGGATAGAAAGTGAGTACAGCAAAACAAAAGGGTTTCTGAGATGGTGGTTCAAGTGGCTTGCAACTACCCTCCGGTAATTTGACATAGCTGCGGAAAATGCTCCAGTTATACATGATTTATCTTTAATTCTCAAGATTTACCTATCGAGAATGGTGATGCTCCATAGCAGCTCGGCCTCGGACTTTGGACTTTGGTCCAAGGCTAGGGAACAACTGGGGGTGGTTGAAGGACCTAAATATGACATAGGGTCATCAGGTTGAACATCATTAGAACCCACACTGTGGCCAAAAACAACACCAGACAACTACCCAGCAGTTCTTTGATGTTATGATGTTGTTTGCTCATTGATCTGTCTCCTTGTCTAATTCTTAGGTATATTAATAGCCAGCATTTTCTCACAAACAATTGCAATGTTCACGGCAAACAGAGCGAAACAATGCCATTTTGTTGCCGCCTCTCCAGTTCCCTAGCCGGCCTGGAAAACCAGCCTGGCGATTGCGAAACGAAGATTCACCACGCTGGCTTGTGACACACTCCCCAGGCTCCCAGAAAAACGGTTGATACGTTATGTATCTATATACACATTTAGGGAAAACATCCCACAAGCACACACATGTATAGGTGTGTATTTATATGTATATATATATATGTGTGTGTGTACGTGTGTATGTGTAAAAATATATATATACACATATATATATATACGGGTGCGAGAGTAAACTTGAAAAAACACATACATTAAATTTATTATGAAATGGAATATGGGTTCTTGTCCTTCCATCATTAACAATTCCGTACCATACGAATATTAACATCGGTTAATGGGAGGATGACGGTCATGGCACATGTGTCTCAAGCTTTTGGGGCATCACGAGGCCATTTTCGGATCAACTCGTCCCGAATATCACATACCGCTCAAGTTCGTTCCTTCCCCGGTATAGAACCACAAACTGATCCCTCAGTTGGTCCATATGATTTATATACTCATTGCCTGATAGGGATGTATCTACATATGTATATATGTATACATATTTGATCATGTATCCAGGTGCATGTAGTGTATGTACATATATATAGCTAGAATGCTAGATGACTCGAAATATATGCATCAAAATTGATAAAATTATACTAGTGTGTAATCACATACATCTACAATCATAATATATACATGTTTGTGTTGCAAACCTATTCATATCTTGGGAATTCTCGAAATGTATACCGACCCTCCAGTCGCCAGTCATTGCCTGCAGCGCATCGGTCCTGCGCCAACACCAGGGATGACCAACGAGCCAAATGCCCTGTGAAAAAGTGGAAATCCTCCAGCCAAAAATGGTCCAAAATGAGGATTTCACAAAGAAAAAATGGTGATTTGACATCAAATTGATGTTGGTTAAGTGAGTTGAGTTCACTGGTATAACTTCAGGGTCTATGGATATGGTAGATACATCGAACAAGTTGAGGAGGGGTATCAACCCCCTTATAGTATAACCTTGTAGCGGTGCCCTAGTTTGTTGGCCAAGTTGGTCTACTTCACTCACTAGCTATGGTTATGGGAATTATGACTTTGTTGCTTGCTGGAGGCAAAATATCACCATAAAATGGCTGGTGAAATCCAAATCCAATCCCACTTAAATCCGGATTTCCATCAATATTACCATGAATATCCCTGTTGAATCCTGTTGATATATCATAGTTCTCTGATTCTACACTGTTCGCCGTGCAGTGGCAAGTGTCTTGGGGCTCCACGCTGGCTGTTTTGGGTGACCGGCGGCTTCAACGGGGACGCAGCCTGCCAAGTCGCGGGGGGGCGCTACTTGGGGGCGCACTTCCGGTTGCAACCAGATCTAGAACGGGAGTGTGTTTGGACTTACATACCAACTGTGGTAAAACTCCCGGAGTTATAGATATGAAGTGCACCCCTGGCCTGCATCCCCAAGTGAGTTGTGTCAGAATCGTCCCTGGATGGGAAGGTCGCAAGCGGTTTTTGTCTGTTAGTCAATACCGGTCATGGCATTCTTTAATGTCCTCTTCTTGACTTACTGGTGCTTAGTAGGGAATGGGAGAATGGGATGATTATTAATGGTTCTTATAGGTCATTCCCCCATTCCCTGCTAAGCACCAGTAAGTCTTGAGGGCAATGAATGGACATACCCACTGGTAATCAAACCTGGCAAAGGAACAATCATGAACAATTCTCCATCTAGTTGGATGGTTTTTTCCCATTGAAATGCCCCATCGAAAGGAGATGTCCATGGATTTTCCAAACCGCCATGTTTTGGAGAACGTCATCCATAAATTGGAGATTTTCCATGACTTTCCATGACTTTCCAGCAAGCCATGATTGATTACCAGAGAAAAATTGTCCAAAGCTTTAAATAACCACCAGCCAGCAGTTGGCACATGTCGGCACCTCAACCTCCGGCACCCAGGAACCCATTGCAGCCTGAGTCGAGGAATGGCACGCCCCATTCCAAAGTGTTACTGTATCTTTCAAGAAGGAACTCTGCTTAACATCAAAACTTAAGTACTGTGCCATTCACCCAATACCATAAACCCACCATTTGCGGATGGGTTATACATCTTTGTTTAATGATACTCATGGGGGTGGTTATTTAGATTGGCTTCACCACATTATTTAGATATTGTGATTGTTCAACTTACTTTTCCAGCCATGAACAGCTCAAACAGTGGAGATTCATAGAATCCAAAGGGTGAGGATGACAAAACAGGGTTGCTAGAACACAAGAGATGTCAGCTTTATTGGGTTAAATACACCCCTTAATCCCACTGCCTCTTATTAAGGCACTGTTCACAACCCTTGATCCTATCCTGGGCTGCCTCACCATGTACAAAGATGGTATCTCCAAGTGCTGTTGCTGCAATTCAGCCTGGCGAAACTCAGGCTGAACCCATCTTTCTGATTGTTCACATCACTTTAATGAGGATTCAACCTACAGCTTCCCCTCAAAAAAGTAGCTCCCGAAGATCCCGAAGGACTCCAGCGTTTTTGAAGGACTTCTTAAGCACCTTTCAACCACTAGTTGGAGGGCTATAATCTATTCTTGAGGGTCACCTGCGGAGGAATTGGTTGAATCGGGGGTCAGCGGCTTCAACGTTGGCACCAAGGTCTCCACATTCATTGTCCGTCAGGTCCGTCAGACATCATCTATACAAATGCGTACGCGGGATGGAAAGTAGAGCAATAATACAAGATGATATGCCCTTCATTTATACAACTGAGATCGTGTCATGATTTTCTGAAATCATGCACTTGTTGTGCACAAATACAGATGAATGTCCCTGCTGATGGAGTCAGAGAATGAGCAAAAAAAAGTGAAATGTCCCGGAACTGTTGTTCCGATGTTTCTATCCTCCATCATTGTCACAACAAAGGGTCAGCCGCTATCAGCCCCTCTGTCAGCAGGAGTCACTTGATTCGGCTCACTTTTCTCGGACGCTCTGCTGGTCTAAGCACTTGATTTTACGCTGGAAGGTGAGATTTGGCACATCAATTTCCAAAACCAAATGACACAGGAAAACTTTTCGACAGAATGCTATGCCTTGATGGTTCCGAATTCTGAAAGATATACACACATGAGAATGATTCTCCCAGTCTCTATATAGGGTTTGCAACTTGTAATCGGTGAACACATTCAAAACATGGCATCCAAAAAATCGGCGCATGAATAATCAACGTGCCCCAAAACCGGGTCTTAAATCATTGGCGTATTTTGAACCATTGCCATGAGTCAAAACCTGTGATACCACATGCATGCAGTCCATTAACATACATAAACACTAGGTTTTTTGATGTTCACCAGGGTGCCCATATACGTGTTTGTCTGTGACACTCACAACCCCCTTCCAAACGACCAACATTTCATAGACATCTGTCATAGTAAAATATAGTCAAGAGTTCTGCTATCACTGACTGGGACGAACCCCTGAGTTTCATGGGGATTCAACTAACCCCCAGACGTGACACCACCAAAATAGATAATAAATAGATATAAATAGATTTTTAAGCTCTTATGAATGCTGCTTCGTGCTTCTCGATAAACCCAAACATTCTTGAGCGGGTTATCCAGTCACTGCCATGGGCTGAATCCCCATGATACAATATGGAAATACCCAAATCATCCATTTTCAATTCGAATGTTCCATTATAAACCATTCAACTTGGGGTACCCCCATTCGCAAACCTCCTAGCGTTTTTCGTTTCCCAATATCTCCATCCCCCCATCATACACCCATCCCCCATCCATTTTGCGGCAACCCGAATTGAACAAAACAACTCCATTGGGCCATGCCCAGCCTTCCAGCTACTGGCTCAGCCCTGAGTCCCACAGCGCATGCGCGCATGCTGGACTCCGGAGGTCAAGGGCGAAAAAGGGCCTTCTTAGTAAGATACCCTGCAACAGAAATCCAACATTCAGCTGATATTATGTATATAATATATTATATGATAAATAGACGATGATATATACGTATATATGCGTTCTTAACTTGAGGAATTTAAGGTATGACATATATAATTGAAATTGCTCTATTTTTTGGGGGATACTTTCAATGCATCTAAACAGAGATGGATGTAGAATGTGCACATATATATTTCACATATATATGCATATAAATTTGCAAATATACACACACATGTATATATATATATACATATGAAATACGTGCCTACATATGTTTGTATATGTATATGTATATTTATGTATACATATACAAAGACATTTGTATATGTATATATATATAGATATGTGTATATATATATGTATACATGTGTATATATATATATACATGTGTATATATATATATGTTCATGTATCTATACGTACACACAGTGTTACATATATGCATAATTGCAACATATATACATATATATATATATATACATATACACATATGTGTGATATTATATATACATCTATATATGTGGTTCTTGATTCAGCTGGGTGTATGGGAATATATGGGGGACAACACTGCACACCAACATAGTATGTATAACAGTATCATATAATTTACCCAATTATAATATGAATCCCATACACTTCCCAAATACCAGGAGCAACCCAATCCAATCCAAATTCATGTGGGTGTGTCTGAATATGGGGTCCACCCCAAAAACGGCCAAATTTAAGTTGCGGTGCAGATTTAAAGGGTTTTCCCCACAAAAAAAGAACGACCTCGGACACACGCACAAAAAAAACATGATTCTTCGAGAACGGATGCTGACCCCTCAGTAAAGCCTCCTCCCGAAGACCAGTTGAGCTGCCCGCCCTTCTCAGTGCCCAAGTTGCCCTCTGCACCCCGCGGTGTATGAGGATAACCCCCGAGGTGAGGCCCCCCAAATGGTAGCCAAGTTGACTTACAATGGACTTGATGACTTGGTTAACGTTTGGGTTTGTGGGGGATATGACTATAGTCCAACTGATAATTGGGGGGGCTCACCTATCATAAACATTCATAAACTATCTCCCCCAATTTGGGTTTCTTGTTGGTGGTAGCCCTAGAAATGGGATGATGTACCATGACCATCCATGACCCCCAAATGGTGAATCGTTGTGAATCGGATGGTTGATGACTTTACCTCAGGCACTGATCCGTGGGCCCATGTCGGCCCACAACAGGCTCAGGGTTTCGGCCGGGGGCTTGGAAGCCCCCGAAAGACGCTTGGAACAGGAACGCCCAGCGCGAAAAGAATGTTCAGGGAGGTCGTGTCCCGGGAGATTTCTGTCATGTTTATGGCTGGGATATGCTGGGAGTAGTTTCGCATCCCCAAATGATGTAGATTGAATAGCTTTCAAAAAGATGCTTTACCACAGATCTGTACCAATGATTTTGTTTGTGTGTGTTTATGTCAGATTCTGTCCAGTCTTTGAGGTGTACACAAGCCAAAAAAGAAACATAGCATTATGAGATCATTCACATAGAATCGTGGAATCGTGTTGGCCGCTAGTTTGACTTACATAAAGCTACCCTTTGGGCATTTAACGTGGCAAACTGTCATCTATAAATGATCCGTGTTCCATAGCTATATATGTCAAATAACAGAGGGTACTTTGTGGATCTCTGTGGGCATATCATGTAGTAATACATGTGGTATATACATATAGATTCAAGTAAAACTGCCATAGATTGAGGTCAAGGGAGGTGGGACCATCATATGAAACAATGCCATGGTTCAAAAACCAAAGGTCAAAGTACCAAGAGGTGTCAATCTTCGCCTCCTAGTGGCGATGACATTACACCAAAATACACCAAGTATCTTCAAAAATTGTGTTGTTTTTTGCAGTGTATCTTCACCATGCACAGGATCAATGTAGCTGAATCAATGTACGGCAATATAAGGCTATATATATATTTTTGCTATATGAACAAAAATGCTTTTGGCCACTTCTCATGCACTCTTGATGTACAAATGCATGGAAGATCATGGAAGTATCAAGCAACCAAGGTTAGATCAGGATTTCAAAAACTTTGCCCCTCTTAGATCTCGATTCAGAAAACAGCAAGCAGAATGCCGTTTACGGCTACATGGCGTCATCTTCCGACCCCCTTTCTTTATCTTCAATGTTTGTTTGAAAATGGGGGGTATGTGTGAGCAGTGCCCGGTTGCTCTTTGCTTTTTTCTTTTGGCTGGTTGTTTTAAGTAAGGGCTCTAAAAATTCGAGACTGGTCATGAAACTTCAGCCGGTTAGTCACCTGATGCCACTGTTATGATGCCGTAGGTACCTGCACTCTTTACTATCCAGGTAGCTAAGGTTGTCTCTAAATCTAGAACCCCACAATCGGATGTGTTTATGAATTTGATCAATTATCATATTCCCATAATTCATCTTGTTGTTCTTTGCTTGGAGCAGCTTTAACTGAACATCCAATGAATGCATTACTATATATCTACATCCACCCAGATCGAAATAACAAATCATATGATATCCGATAATATCTTATGATATGATATTCTATTATGATACATATCATATATAGAGATCGTATCAAGGATAACTGACTTTTCCACCAGAAAGGCTTGCGAAGGACATGTCACCTCCCTGCAATGCTCGTGCTCCACACGGGGCCGCCCTGAGCGAAGTCATTGAACTCCGTGCGGCGGCCCGGCGAAAGCCGTTAAAAGATGGATTTTCAAGGTGGGACCCCCAGTGAATGGTAGCTGAGTTGGGTGGACTGTGGAGCTAAATGGTGGATAAACATGGTTTAACCAACATTTGTTTTTGGGATTTCACTGACTTCGCCAAGAAACATGGTGATTTATATCATGAATTGATGGAGTCACTAAGTTGGTCTAGTTCACCAGTATATCTAGTATAGCTAGTGCTTAGGGTAGGGTAGATATATGATCTATCGAACTAGCTAAACATGGCTAGTCAAGTCATAAAGAACTTCTCGATACTTCTCGTGGGGGGCCCACCTTGCGATTGTGGTCAGCGGAGCTAAAGCTCAAAGCCTGGATAACGAAAGTTTTACTTGGACTTGTGTCTAAAGGAAAATCATCCAGGTATCATTGGATTGGGTTAAGGGAAAATTTACAGGAACCCCCCTATATTTCATAGGAAAATCCATGGTTTCCTGTAAAATTTCCCATAAACTAATCCAGTCAAAATAATAAACGTGTTGGACATGTTGGTGACTAGCGAAAATAGCGAAACGGAACATGGGGCTCCAAAGAGAGAGATGAAGGGTGAACTGGGGAAGCTTATGAAACCTTTGTGAGCAGCAGCTACATATGTTGAAAACAGTTGAAAGTCATAGCCATTGGACCCAAGCCTAGGAGGTATTGGCGATGTCAGCCACCTTCTTGGCCGTTTCAAGCTTGGTATACCCAAGCTATGGGCACATGATGAACGACACGAGGGTGCTCAGATTTTGGGGTGAGGAAAAACAAACCAACTCCAACTAGGTTCTCTACATCATCATGGAGGCTCCACACCAAATATAAACAAATGCTGTCAAAGTTCAGAACCCATTTGGATTTGCTAATGAAACATCTTCCACATAAATGCTGAACTTCTGATGGTTTTCCTCCTGGAAAACCACAAGAATCCCCGCAAACAACCTGAGTTTGATACAAGTGACTATGCATTCCCATCAAACACCCTAGGGTTAACATGGGTAGACGAACATCGATGTGGAAAACATGCCATTTGTAGATCATTTTCCAAGGGAAACCATGGGTTTTCCACATCCATGTCAATGTTTATCCCCCAGGTACCTGACGGCTCAGTGGTATCTGAGGCCTGCAAATAGTGGCTGGGAGTGGCAAACAGACTCAGCATTTGGTGAGATTGGAAAGTTCAAACCATAAAATCCCTCTGGTAATCTGCCCCTTTGCGAAGCTCGTCTATCTCAGCTATTGATGATTTGCTGTTTTCATACATGGTGAATTTTCGTGAATTTTCCTATTCGCAAACTACAACAGTCACTATCAGAGGGTAGATGATACTGCTTCATTGAGCTGGCCAGGAAGCACGGACCCAGCTAGCGGTAGCCAGTTTCTGAGATTCAAAACCGGGGAAATCTGAGAATTCTTTGGGACACTTGCAAAAGACATACGCCAACATCTATGTTGTGGAGAAGTCAAGAAAAACCTGGGCGGGAGATCCGTTTTTTCTGCCATGATAAATGTCAACAGCCTTCTAGTCCCTTGAAGCTTGACCATACAAAACACATTCCCATGAAATTACATAAGCTCCGTGGATGCGCAAGATTCAGCTCTCGCTGATCACGAAGAAGCGGATGCAAAATCGCACTCCAGCATTATAAAGTCTACAATTTCGATCAGCGTCTCGGTCACGGTATGATGTGGCGGTCCAAAGGCATATATTGCTGAATCAACTGCATTCCATTGGTGCCCAGTAGTGGTGTTATGTGATCATAACAGATCTACAAGTAGAATCAAGCTTCAGTATTGGTCACACCGTTTCTGATATTTATGTCTTCAAGTTTTATAATGTTCTAGATCAGCGGACAATCATCAAGGAAAAACATCAGTGTCTCCCTATTAAAATGACATTGACATAAGTTTTTTTTGTCCCCTGGGGTGTCCAAAACCGGGTCCCTCCAGCTACTCCAGACACCGCCATCCAAACTCACCCAACAACCATGGTGCCGTTGTGCCCCAGTTTCTTAACTTGGCAAACAGTTCAGAACTGATCAAGTAGACTTTACGGCGATTATTTGGCTCTCGTATTGGTATAACAAAGACCTATAGTCAGATGCGGGGCAATAGACTTCCAATAGACCAAAACTCGCATCAACTTTCAATGGGTACCTGCAAACTGTCTCTTTTTCCTGAAATGGCGCGACTCCCAACACCTGGATGTCTACTGTGAACATGTCGCCAAGTTGTAGCATGAAAGCAATGTAGCAAGGTCAGGAGGAGTTTACCCAAGAAGGTGATGCCTGATCGCCAGAAACGCCTCGGGACTACGACACTGTGGTGACAGTCAAAAATCAGCTGATCAGCTGCCCGCTGGGTTTATCCACCCAACAAGCCGACATCCAAACCTTGAAGTGCCCAAACGTATCCAAACGTAGACACATTCAAGATGGGGCCCATGAAAAGGATAGCCAAGTGGGCTCTTGGCCAACTCCATTAACTATATAGGATCTATCGTAGAAGTAGTTAAGTAGTTCGTGGGGCTTATAAACCCCAAACATAACTAGGGAGGTGCCATTTTCATAGCAAAACTCTCCCCAACTAAAGCTTGTCCCAGCTAAGTAAGTCACTCAGAAAATGGCTCAAGTAACAATGGCAAACAGAGTCAAAACAAAAGGTAGGATTGATGGAAACTATCCTTGCAAACAAGCATGGAACGGGAAACCCTCCCTCCCTTTGCATCCATATCATCTGCTTGGCACACATGTTCAATAGCTGCGCCCTGCAAGTCATAGCAAATCCGCAGACAAAGAATAAACAAATTAGCATACAATCTCTCCAATGTTTGGCGCACCTAAAGGGTATGAAATGCTCTGGTGGGTCTCATTGGTAGGAGCTCTCAAACTTGACAAATGGGAAAACAAACAGGTCGATGTTGAGCAGTGTGAACAGCAAATCGTCCCTTTTTGGGGCGTCCAATTTCGACTCAAGAACCAATATAAGCCCACCGACTATAAATATCAAATCGTTTTCGGGTTGATGCGTTCTCGGTGGCAACAGACTTTCAAGTATCAAACTACCCTTCACCAATTGGCTCCCTCATGCCTAAATTCCATATTCATTGATGGTTACTTATTTATCCGCATCCCAAGTTTTCGCAGAAAAGAATAAGAACTGGAGCACATCGTCGTAAGATCCTGGATGTCTTTTCATGCCGCCGGCTTTGGCTGCGACGACGACGAGTCAACGACGCAACGCTAAGGTATTTTAAGGTTGCATTGAGCTAGAAAATCTAGCCATGACTGGGAGGTACCGTCAATTATACTAGGGGTAGTATAATGTACGACGATCATGAGGGATGATACTACCGCGATCGATTGTAATTAGTTAATATTAGTTGTAGCTATTACATTGTGAGCTAGTGTGGGTGGTTGAGATCATTTAAGGGAACACCGAAACGAAATCATGGTCTTTGCTGTCAAATATAGGGCCCGAAAAAGTCTCCCTTTAACCCATCCAATCAACCAAGCCATTTTTTAAAGGTACCAGGTATTAAATGAATCTCTGATGTCAAACCGATATCTTTTGAAATCTTTTGAAATAAGGAAGCAGAGTTGTCACCCAAATTATCAATGCTTTTTGTCACCTTTCCTCAGACCTCATCCGAAACAAAAAGAACATGTTTCAGGAAGTCTTCATCCCATGTCCATATGGGGGAGGGGGGAAGGAACACAAAACCTGGCAACCTGGTATCAATTTCATGACTTGTATATGAGGGATTTAGGACAGAACTGGCAGAACTTGGAAACCTGTTTTGCCATTGATTTTTTGCAATTGCCAAATGAGGATGACATCAACAACAATTTCACTGTGAGCATCGATCTGGCTGAGTTGTATAGAAGAATCCACTAAGATGAAACTAGCTGTTATCATATGGCCATTTGGGCATGATTCCCGGAATCCAATTCCCATCCTTCCAGTCACGACGTGAGGTCATGATCAATTTCATCCGGATGACTTATCTCAAATGTTTCCATCACCCTGCCATACATGGTCTCATAAATCATAAGCCCTAAGCCCATCATCAGATTATGAATGATGGATTATGATAGATTATGATAGATCATGATGGATTATGATAAACTATGATCGATTGTGATGCATTATGGGCCAAACAAGATGGTCGCCGTATGCCGCATGTTCAGTACCTCCACGGGAACGTGTCACAAGGGTCGTTTTTCGCATGACGGACTCCAGGGGGTCTCTCAGTACGGACTACACGTGACCTGGCTGTTGGAGATGGTCGGAGAAATCAAGGAGAAATCTCTGCACTCTTTCACAATGTGGATTGATCTATGGGAAAAACTATGGAAAACTTGGATTTATATGGATTTATCATGATTTATCAATGTCTTATCAATGTTCTAAAATGTTGATGAACTATTGTTTCAATTATCCCAGAATCTGATGCGGGGTCCGGATCTTTCTCCGCAACAAGTTCTGAGATTGACGGTGAAAAAAATGCATCACCCCACATAGACTTAATAGATATGTCAAATGGGGATGACCATCCCGAGTGGGATCAACCTGTAGAGGACACCAGCGATGTTGGGAACACACACACACAGTGTGACACTGTGAATGCAATCCTCTACCAGGACCACTTGGAAACTATTGGGTGACTATGAAAAATTGCGAATAATGAGATTGTAGTGAGAAAACCCATTTAACATCTGGTGCAGGATTTCTTCCATCCACAGTATCTTGGTTTCCAGCAAGTTTTCTCTACATACTGTGGATGGAAGAAATCCTGCACCAGTTGATAGGTGGTGTATCCCATAATTATAGAATTTCAACCATCCAAGGTGGTGCAGGATTTCTTTCCTGCACAGAGTCACTCGGAATCTGTCTGCCAGCCGCCTTGTTTTATCTATATTGCATGCTCAAATCATGTCAAATCCAATTTTCAGTTCAGCCAAGTATTGTTGGGGGGTTGTATATATAGGCCAAATTTGGATGTATGAATATGTGAGTTTGGGCCTGAATCTAGCCCTTCCATGCTATTCCTATGGAGAGATATCGTCATGCAAGGGAGGAGAAAACACACAAAATATCACGAAATGAAAGGATTCGCTTTCGTTTCGGCCGGCAGACAGACTTTTTTAGATGACATTTTCGCCCAGCGTGTTTTATCATGGTCTGAACAAAAAAATGGGGATTCAACACGATTTCAACTAGAAAAAGTGGTGAAACATTGGGATGTTTCAATGGCGACACTTAAACCGTCCGACTCGACCACCTTCGCTGAGCCGGGGGTGCAACGCCACCTTCGCTGCGAAGGTAGAAGGCGATGTTGGGAGAATTTCGCCCAAAACCATCAGAAACAGTGTTGTCGTAGTGAGGTTGCTATGATTTAATCAGAGGTATAGTAACCCAACAAAAAAACAAAGTATAGTTTAGACAGCTAGCTTCCATTTACATGTTATACTTTCTGCATCTGTCTGGCAGTTGGGATAAACATGGATGAACGGTGCCACGATGCTGGTTGATAGAAGCGAATAGCGGTGGTTGATCAAAAATGGTTGATGGCCAGTGGCTTTTCAGGAGTTGTATGCACACACACACACGTATACATACACAAATATATACATACATAATTACATGTATTGATACATATATATATATATTCTACATGTATTAAAACAAGCTTTTCAAACAATTGCAATAGATATGATATGAGCTAGGGATGACTAGCCATGGTTTCCCAAGAAAGTGTCTATGAATTGTGTGTGTTACATATCTATGATGTCAATTTGCTGTACCGTCCCCAATGGTAGCAAGCAAATATTCATAATTCCCTTCCATCAAAAAATATGATGAATGAAGGAATAAATGAACCGATGGCATGTTGCTGTATGAATCTGTGTTCAGAAGGATACCAAACATATTCATACATATTCCAGCATTTCTTATAAATTATCATCCATCATGGCCCATCAATGAAACTGATGCGGATGTCAAATACCTTCTCCCCCCCAAAAAAAGGACCCAGTCATCTTGGAATGAAAGGAGGCAAACCTGCGTGAGATGACACCATTTCAGAAATGTTAAATCATGACAATCATGTGAAGCCTTCAATTCATGGCAACCACCCCCCATTGTCACATTTTCCTTGATCAAATCCAAATAGTAAAATGAGGGTTACCTACCATAAATGCACCACTTAGTTACATAATCAGGTTTTCGTATATTTTTTTCACAATTCATGATAGTTAAACCATGTTAAACCCAAGTTGAACCCAACACCTAAACAAAGTGAAAACAGTGGATTTGCCCTTGCCCACGCTAGCCCGAACACCCAAACGCAACGCGCCGCCTTTGCAGCCGTGAGGCCGTTTCCCTGACAAAGCCAAAGTCATAGAGAAAAGCGGGAGGAAATATGGGCCCCCCAGTTATGTTTGTTGGTGGCTTATGATCCCAAAAAACTATACGTGGTTATATCGCCTGTAAGCCCAGCAGTTAATCATTGAAGTTACATGGAGTTATGTTCACCAACTTTGCAAAAGTGTTTGGGGCCCTACCTTGTATCATCTTTATTTTCCGCTCCTGGGAACACTTGCCGCACCCAGCATCTTTTTTGGGGGATGGAGATTGCGATGGTTTTCAATGATTCTCGTGAGTTTTAGATCAGCGCTATGAAGACGTAAAGAATGGACGGTCAGTGCACAAAAAGAAGGCACATCTGTGGCTCGGGGCCTGAAATGCTCATTAGGACCCACGTTTTGGAAGCAGTTTGTCAGTTTGAACTATGGACCAAACATCTTCAACACCAAAATCGTCTCTAGAATAGGAGCCTGGACACACACACACACATGATTTGCAGTGATTTACCATTAAAAAAAAAACTGAACTCAGCTTATGAGGAGCCCCAGCATATATCCACGATCGGTGACCCAAGAGAAGCCTTTCTGAGGCATGAAACGCTGCATTCCACGCTGGAATTTGGAGGCAAAAAACAAACCAAGCAAACACTCACTCACACACAATCACAGATGTAAGTCTACTCACACGAGGAGGTTTCCCATTAAGAATTCCAAGACATCAACATGGCCAATCCTAGACTTTATTCTTTTTCAAGCTGGTTCGTATGCATCCAGGAAAACCATGGTTTTCCGCTTCAGATTTTCCCTTCAAAACCAATTCACAAAATCCATTGACTCCAGCTCAACATGGATCCAGATTCACTACCGGACACCACCCTGGGACTCCTACGCCCCGTCTGCCTGGCTTCCTTCCAAACGGGTGGAACCCGTGTGGTGCGACTCCTCATCACTGCCTACACCTGTGTCATCCAAGCCGTGCCGTGGCGGGGGGGCACAGGGGATAGACTTATTGCGGGAATATTATCATGGGGGTGTCCTGAAACATTTTAATAATGGTGCCCCTGGGTGCTCCAAATCATGCAAGACGATAGACGCAGTATTGAAACCTCCATATTCAATATACGCAATGCAAGTTTTCCAGCTCGTTTTCTGGAGGCGATTTCAGACGAGGTCCAGGCCATGACTTCGGAAGCTGTCCAAACTGGCGGCATCATCTTCGATCCCTTCCTGAAGATGTCATGGAGATGTTGGGCTGAAAATGCCGGGAAATCCTAGCAAACGCATTTGAGAAGGTGGGCTGAAAGACTTAAATGATCATATTATGCCAATCTTTTAGTCGTCTTTTGAGACATCGGTGGTTGAAAATCTGAGTTTTTTGGGCTCAAATCCAGCAAATGAAATCCATAAATTGGTTTGGACTAACAATTTCTTGGGCTCAGGGTTTCGGATATGTTTTTAAACATAGCTGGAGCAGGACCAGTTTGTTTGTTGCTGGAAAATACTACCAGAATAGCCACAGGAAGGGGGGCTTTAAGACTACCACTTGCCTGTTTTTGCAGGGTCTGAGTTTCTTTCTTGGCTTGGCCGGAATGGATCTGAAGTACGTGTAAGCCAAATGGTCAACAGTGGGTTGCGACATCGTCTCCTAAATTTCAGAAAGATCCTTAAGCAACCATCATCGTTCATCTCAATGGCTGGTATTCTTAGATAGCTGATGATAGCTGGGCATTCGATGTGGTCGATGCCTGGGATGAAAGGGATATGGCTGGTCATCCATCCCACACTGGGAAGACACACATAAATTACCCTCTGGTTATTTAACATAGCAATGGAAAATCCACTATAGATGGAGGTTTGTAGCTGGGAAAATCATCCAAAATTAGCCATTTTCCATGGCTATGTTAAATAACCAGAGGGTATATATAAATCCCTATTGATGGATTGATGATCGTCCCCCAATATTTGGGATACAGAATCCAACTGTTGACCATGGCAAATCGTTCGCTATCTCAGGGCATTTACAAACGACACACCTGACGCCTACTAGCGATGTGCCGCCGCCTTCAGATGGAACTCGAAAGACTCGCCTATGGCTGGGGTGCAACATGACTCTGCCCGCTGAACCGCCAAAGGGGTTGCTCGTTGTTAGTATTTGCATGTATTAAGCATCCAATTCCTGAACCCAATTTTAATCTCAGATAAATTTCATATACCCAATGTAGATGATGCCGGTATAAACAGCAACGTTTCACCAGGTCGGGAAGCGACTTTTTGGATCACCAAGCAACAGGGGAGGGTCCTGGAAACATCTCGTCGCTAGGGAATGGATCAAACTGAAGAAACGACCAGAATTGTCGTTTGGTGGTTGTCCAAATGTTCATCTATCAGCGCAGTTTAAAGCCATTCAACCCGATGGCCAAAACCGAACTTGCCGGTTGACTGGAGCACGGTGAACCCCGTGCACCCCCGAAACTGATCTTGGATGATGACCCCCAGTACCTTCCGATATAACCAGCTTAGCTAATGCAGGCAGGCTCCACCAAACGACATTGCTGCGGTTTTCAACGGGGGTGAATATGATACACACAACTTCCGTGGTGGTTACATGCAAAACAACTCTATACATCTCTATACAATTCTTATAGTCTGCAATCAATCATGGCAATGGGACATCGCCTAGAAATGGAAGCTTTTGATGGGAACAAAAACATCTGTAAATGGGAGAGTTTCATGAATTTCCCATTGCCATTTTCGATTCCCCAGAGGGGATCATGTCCGGCACAGAGGCGCCTGGAAACGCCGAGAGCGTCAGCGCCAACTGCCGGGATCCCCATAAACTTCTGGAGACGTAGCCTGAGATTCGCTGAAAAAATCGCCAGGGGCAGAAGGTCCCCCCCCCCCAAGAAACCCCATCATTGGATTGGTTAAAGGGAAAATTTACCGGAAACCATGGATTTTCCCATGAAATATAGGGGTTTCCTGTAAAATTTCCCATTAACCAATCCATTGACCCCAAGAATTGTGGGGAAACTATGAAACTTAAGGCCTTCAGTTGGGTGACCTTGAAAAACCCATATTAGATGTCCACCTGGATCGGAAAACATGGCCAAGTGTAGATACCTGGATTGATTGGAGAGGGAAAATCTACGGCTAAAACCATGGTGTCACCATGAATTCGAGGGTTTGTGGCAAATGTCCCTTAGAATCAATTTCTAGGAATTCATCAAATGCAATCTGCAAATATATACATTTCTCGTTTGAAAGATGCAAATGGATATAGCAGGATTGTGTTGTTGTGTATTGCCAACGTTTAGCCTTGCAGTGTTCCAACATGTCTGTTGAACAGAAGGGAGGCTCGACACCAAATGAAACAGTGAGGGAGGAGGCTGCGCTTCTGCAGGTGAGCATCCATGATCAGCTTGCTAGCCATGGTTAGTTAGCACACGTTCGTACAGGTCAGCACATGCTAGTACTATCTGTCCAAATATCTATCCCCATTTTTACAGTTATACGTACCCTTCACCGATGCTTCCCGACGGAACCCTACCCGCCCAAGCAACATTCTGCTGACACTGGCGTGCCGGCTAAGTCAACCTCCAGGGAACTCACAACCGTGCCCCGGCTATGTTGGTTGAACCAACAACTAAACAACTCAATTCAACAACTACAGTAGCAAAACATATACTTGAATTGAGTTGAATTGAGTTGAATTGTTTTTCACTACCTTCTATGGCAATGACTAAGAAACCAACATCCAACGTATCAACGGGGGGGCCGCCAAACGTATCGATGAGAAGCCCCCTAAAAGAACATCCAAAGAAGACATCCCTATAATTAAGCCAATACCTGTATTGGCTTGCTTCACACACAGACACACACACACAAAAAAAAAGAAATGAAATCCCAAATTGAAGTAGTTCTAAGGAAAACTACAGTTGAAAATAGTTCAAAATTAATTGATGTACAAAAGCCTGGTCTATTTCATGACTTTGTTGTTTCTCAGAGGTCAACAAGTTCCTTGTCTCAGCTACTCTCCTATTATAAACTAACGCTTTGCGAACTGGAAGCCATGGCCCAGGAATAATTTTTGTTCGATGATCCGCCTCTTGTTTATCCTCCATTTGTAGATGAATTTATCATTAAAACATATTAAAACCCATTGCCATGTTTGATTACCGGAGGGTATCAACCGATAATTCCATTGACATATTCCGTTTACATATTCCATAAATATTCCATCTATTATTAAATCATATTATTCTATATTAACATGAGCATATATTCAAATTAAATATATATTTACATGAAATATATATCAAAATGAACGTTTATAAATGAAAATATATCAAAAAAAAATATGTATCTATATATGTATATACAAATGAACACAAATTAAAATGAATATGATAATATTTAAAAAACAAATATGTGTATATGTATATTCAAACATTCCTAGTAGTCCAACAATATTCCATCAATACACAATCAATAACTTTTACATCAATCTTAATCTTCCATTGAAATATTCCATAAATATATTCCACGAATATTCCATTTGTATTCCATGAACATCATCATGATATCCCCATGATACCAGCAGTTCGCAAGTCCTGTTGGGCTTTGCCGGCCTTGATCACTGTCTTCTGTGCCATGAACGTCAGCTGACGGTCGACCTCCGCTTCGACCCAAAGGTGGGGCAAGAGAAATGGGATGAAATGGTTCTACATTACATAGTTGTATCATGTTGTTTCGTGTTGTATCATCAACATGGTGTAACTCCGATAGGGAATGATAGGGACGCATATATAGTGAAAATGTCCAGCTGCTTTGCGGGACACCAACCAAAAAAAACTCGTGCAGTACTCTATCAAGGTCGTCAATTCGCAGAATGGCAGCAGGAATACCAGAGTCAGCCGAAGTTTTGTCCCAAACAGTACCGATTAAGATATGAATATCATGGAAAACCTACAAACAATTTGAAATTTGTCGATAATGAATGTCCTAAGAATTAATGTCCTACTATTTCATGGGGGAACCATGGGTTCTATATCTAGTTACATTATATACTTTACTTCAGAGGGATCTTCAGGGTATGAGCTGGGGAATTGGGACGGCCAAGGCGGCTAACCTTCCTCAGCGCCCAAAAGGATCGACCTGTCCACCGCCCTCTCCACAACCAACTGGAATATCACATTTGTCTGAAGCTTGGGACAGAGCATCAGGGCAATTTCAAACTCACGGAGCCCAAGAATCTGACTTTCAAAAATTAAATTGACAACATTTTACACCGGATTTTCCAGAAAGTCATGTTTGATGACAGCAGAGGGTAATCACAAAAAAAGATGCCGAAAAAATCCGAAAAAGTGGTTTCACACCATGGTAGTTTGATGATGCTTTCCCTACTGTTGATGGAAGAAATCCTGCACCAGTTGGTAGATGGTTTATCCCATTATGACCCCATGAAATATACTAGTGTTGAATTAAGTTACCAAATAGTTTCCAACTGGTACAGTATCATGTTCCAGGTTTCCAATATATGTTCGGCATCTTTCTTGGGGGCTGAACTCTATCGCCATAGGTTCCTCCAACCTGTTTGGAGATCTGCAACAGCCGACGTCGATCTTCGGTATTGCCAACTGCCTGGCTGGGTTTAGCCAGCCAATGTTGGGGAAAGGACCCTCAAAAATAGGCGTTTCATCCATGAATAATGGGAGGATCCAATCAAATATGGGGATTTGATCCATGAAGAATGGGAGAACCCATGACATGATAATCCATGATAATCTGTGATAATCTATGGGGGACCCCCAAATGATCCAAGCAAATACACTATGACTATAATTACTACAATTATGAACCTAGGAGTACCCTGAGTCTTCGTCGTGGGGGAATACGATTGAAGAATCTGTTTGGTGGGATGTTGGCCCCTCTGTTGGTTGGTCCTTGATGCTGACCGGAAGTGGTTGTGGGGTACCCATACAAAAAACTTGAGAAACACCCAGAGCCAAGGTAGAAGTGACGTGATTATTTGTAGTAAGATGGCATGTGTGACCGATTTTGCCAAAGCCAAATGGGACTTTCCATAAATATAGGGGGTACCCCAAAATGAATGGTTTATAATTGGAAGATCCTATTAAAATGGATGATTTCGGGGTACCCCCATTTTAGGAAACCTCCAAATAAGAAAGTCAAATGACTAATGGATTCAAGAGCTTTGCAACTGGTTGGCATGCGGCTTGGCATCGGACTTATAGAACACGACATCTGAGTCATGACAGGTCGTGGCGAATGGACTCCGGTCCGGTTATTCAAGCATTTGCTATGGAACATGGCCCATTTACAGATGAATTATGATGATTTACCTACTATCATATAAACAATGTGATGATTTTCAATAACTGCAGGGTAACTGGAACATCATCAGCGGATACAACGAAAACAAACCCATGGGTCACTTCGGGATAATTACTATAGAGTAACAGCGACATCTCAACAAACTAAGCCCTAGTAAATCCTAATGTTCATGAACTACACCCTCCGGTGCTGGAAAATCCTAATTCAGTTTTCGATAGCTCTAAACCTCCATTTCTGGCGATTTTTCAGCCAGCCACGTTTGATGACCCCGTTGCGGGTACCTTAAAGCCTCCGTGTTGCAGGAATCTGCCGCTACCATGCCATGGTATGTTCGGAAGTGCCTCCCGAAGAAAGTCTGAACCACTTGATAAACCTGTGATCCTGGGCCAAGGCCGTTCGGAACTGGGGGATCTCTGGCTTCAATGGATTGGTTGAATGGAAGCCCTTCACAGATCTACACCATGGTCTTTTCCCAGTCATCCTGGGGGTGTCCCGCGATGGGTTTGAGTTACTCAACAATGCTGGAAACCTTTGCCAATGGTAACTGGATGTCACTGGCATTCAGTGGCGCAAGTGGCGTTTTGCACAAAAAAACCGAAACATCCCAAGACCGGCGGTGGACTCTGGAGCATGGTGATTTTCATACTGTAGGAACACCAAGAAAAAATGAAGCAAAAGTGACTGGTTGGTCGCCATCTCAACCAATCATTTTTTTTATGGCTGAGCAGCAATCGATATGTGAAACCAACAGGCCAAGTGATGAATTGAGATCAAGCCGGATGTTGCCCATATTCCAACGCTGTCACTTTTCCAGGTTAAACACGACACACACCCCTAAAATGCGTTTGGGGCATGGCATGCGGAGACTATGCTCTAGCATGGGGAAGCACACGACTTGGAAATCACATAATATCGTTGTGTTTTGCAAACAATGTACTCAACTGGGCGCACGGTCTTTTCATGAGGATTAACTTACCTGGCAAGTTTTCAGATCCTGCTGCTTTCATTTTTTTGCTTCATGTCGTAAAATCGGTGGACATTGTGGGAGATTCTTAAAATGGAGGAATCCAAGTCATCAACACATGGTGGGTCTTTTCGATGGGAAGACCTGTTGTGGTTTGCGGCTGCCAAGTCGCTGTCCAACCTCTGCGGAGGGATCCATCTGTACCTGGAAGAGAACGACGCAGGACGTTGTCTGAAGGGAAGCCCCAAACCCAACCGCTTTATCATGATGTTCCTATTCAATTCACCATTTTGGGGGTGCATATCTTATTTCTAGACACAGCCAACTTTAGACACCAATCTGCTCTATGGCAAGAAATTGACGCAGTAGCCAGCCAAGATACATCATTCAATCCAAAATTCCCCCAGACCTGATCGAAACCCATGTGATGATTTGATGCATTTCATATTTTCCCCGATGTTAACCATCACTTTTGCGGACGTCATGTGAGGTTGCTACAAAGTTTCCGGGCATTCTCTTCAAATAGGCCTCCAAACGTTTGGTTTTGCCATCCAATTTGAACGCTCCCTGTTTGAACAAAGTCACAAAAAGTCTAAGACCTCAGAAACCATTCTGGTCACCTTTGTCCTTTGGTCGAAAAATTGTCATTCAAGATTCACGAGTAAATATATATTCTTGTCAAGTGCAAATACAGTATCCTCCAAATAACAAAGCATACCCTCTGGTAATCAAACACAGCAATGGAAAATCAGACCTCCATTTATAGGGGATTTCCCAGCTTGCCACGTTTGATTACCAGAGGGTAAATACGTTGAACCTGCCAGGTATGCAGCCACGTTCAACGTGCTTTGAACCCCAGCGCACGGATTGCACGGACCAGGTCGGATCCGACACCGTGACACGGATGTCGTGCAGGCCGCCTGGCCCGGCACCGCGGTGACACCAATGTGCTAGCCGCTGGGGGTTCAAGGGGATTTAACATGGTTTCACCATTCTGAAATGGGGATACCCAGATCGTCCAAGTATGCATAGCAATAAGTTAAAGTACAATTCTCATCCATTTTCTGGGGTAAAATCGCAATATATATGGGTACTTGGAGGGTCTAGGTATGTATATATAGCCAGTATAAAAACCATTGAACCACCACAAAGGAATAGATCCCATATTAATCATATTAAACCAATGTATCTAAGGGATGCACACCAAGGGATGAGATTGCCAAAAACAAACCTCCAAAGTATGACCACCACCTCACAGCCATGACTGGAGTATCCTGGAGCTAATTGGGACTTCCAAGTAAACTATGATTGCCCTATAAATCAACGTTTTCAAGTGTCGTCACTATCTTTTGAGATCAACATAGATCAACAATGCCCCAATTTCGGAATATTGCCAACTCCTTCGGCTCTGGATGGTCCACTGTTACATGATCTCCTCTCTAGGGGAGATACATTGGCACATCGATTTCCGATGACGTATAGTAAAGCCCCACATAAAGATGGACGCACGCAATTCATCGATAGGGAGAAATCACTGTTCCATCTCTTTGGGGATTGCTATAGTGAGTTATGTCATGTTGTATCCCCTTGTAACTGAGTTATATCATGTTATATCATGATATATCCTCTGGGTGGACCTAGCGCATTCTAGCGCCGCTTCACTTTCCCCTGAGACCAGAACTGACCTATCCAGGATAGCCTAGACTGATCTGCCCGTGCCTGACACGTGCCAATGTCCCCAGGTACTCACGAAAAGCGTGAAGAGTGGCCCGGTGGAACTTGCGATCCTCGTGATCCCAGGCCCAGGGGCAGCATGCGAAAGTCGCTGGCGAAGTCGGTGGATGGTGTCAATGCTGGATGGTCGACTGGATTTGCAGTACCAAACAATTCATGGATATTCATTCATTGGATTGGTTTAAGGGAAAATTTACAGGAAACCCCTATATTTGATGGGAAAATCCATGGTTTCCGGTAAATTTTCCCATTAACCAATCCATTGATTCATGGCAATTTGGGACGATATGTTTTTCACCACTGGAGTCACTGGATGGAATGCGGTAGCCATGGAGTAGCCCATTTAATTTGTTTGGAGAAGCGCATGGATTCTGTTTGATGGTCACCTTTTTTTGGAGATGAAATCGCAGCCATAAACATGGTGATGACGTGGGGATGGTGCAAATGGCATTGGGCGAATCCCACTTTCATCTAATACAACCATGGAACATTCTCCACTTGTGGATGGTTTATGAGTTTATGACTTTGTTTGCCAAACAATGCATTAAACATGGACATTTTCAATGGCTATGATAGATTACCAAAGAGTTTGATCTAAACCCCAGCTGCCGCCCTTGTGACTAGTGAGTCTACTGACTTGGGGATCGGATGGATCGGTAGGAGGGTATGGGAATACCAACAGAAATTACCCACCGGCGATGAAACGTAGCAACTGCAGGTCCATTTAGTTCGGAGATTTCCCTGCTAGCCACCTTTGATTAGCGGAGGCTAAATGAAATTGACGTGGATCGGACGTGGGGCTACCAGGGGTTTCTCCTACAACTCGGATAGCCAAGACCTTAAATGTTGACCACGGTCAACCTATACCAAATTGGTCCAAGACTATAAAAGACTCAATATGCAATAGTTGCGGCTCCAAAATCAAAATGTTACCCTCTGGTTATTTAACATAGCCATGGAGAACACGGTCCATTGATATACGATTTATATCGATTCATGATGATTTACTCATTAGATATTTTCCCATTTAGTAGATTTTGACACATACCACCCCCAGCTTTATCCCCAACCCGTTGCGTTTCTATACCGCCGCAGGCACAAGGACAGAGATTTGGCGACCAAATCCAATGTGCTGTAGCACAAAACCTGGCGGGAAAGCACTTATCGCTGCCGGGAGGTCCACTTGCGTTGGTCCAAACATCAGGGGCAACAACACAATACATCCAGTGGTTTATCATTATTCACAATATCTTATAATGATCTGAGTCTTCCACCTTGAAATGCTAAGTTTATGCAATTTCAGGATTGGGCCCCATCTCTGGGCAAACCCAGTTGCCAAGGTGAAAGCGGTGCCATTTCAAGTGTAGCTACCCTGTGGCAATCAAATGCCATAGGACCATAGGACGGATCATGACCAAACCCGCACAGGTGTTCCCCTCTAGAGTAAGGCTATGATTTGGTAAAAAAACACCAGAAATCACCATCACAAAAACCACCATAAAGATCTATAAAGTACCTCCCTTTGTTCACAACGTCAACCACCGGCCCGTGGGCCTCTTCTTGCCAGGGGGTGATGAGTCCAAAGGAGCGCAGTGCATAGACCAAAGGGTAGCAGCTCCAAATGACATATTTCACCTGAGCCGGTGGGAAGCATGCGGCCGAGCCAGTCTGGTTGTAAAGGGGAAGGTTCAGTCCTCTATGAACTAACCAGCCAGTAGGAAAAGGACATCTACAACAGGAAGTGCGTCTGCCAAGCGTATTGATCTGGTTGAAACATGGCTATAGGATGCTATAGGCCACAGTTTTTTTTTCATGGGATTTAACCATCAACAATAGGGATTTAATGGGACTTTATAGGGCTTAACATAAAATGAAACATTGATCTGGCTGAATTATTGTAGTTCACCAAGCTGAAAATACCTCAAATAAGGCCATGAGGAAATAATACCCACAATCGAACCATCATTCCAGATCGATGATATTGGACCTACCTGTAGGTCCATATCATATCCAATGCATTCCAATGGTGAGGTCAGGAAAAATCTCAACACTTTCTGAGACACAGTCCTTTCGGGTTTATCATTTAAAGCATGTACAACCGCAACGGCAATAATTCTTGCAACCAAGCAAATGATGTTGGTGATCAAGCAACTACAGCAAATGATGCGTGCGTCTGCGAATCTCAGCCAACCGTGGGGAAGTTCCATGGGCAAAGGGTAATCAAAGCTGACCTGTTCCTTTGGGTTGCATGGTTCCGCCCATGAACTAGAAGGAGGAAAGTCGATCGAAATCATTCGTATGAAATTACTGTGTCAATCAAAACGTTCTGAACAGGAAACACAACTGGTGTTTCCAAGTAGATTCTGGTGAGGCCGCCTTTTGGCCTCAATCTTGAACACTGACAATGTCAATCCAGCAGTGCAGTTGAGCAACATTCAAGTAGAATCTACCTGGTTATCGCGGTGGACCTATCAAGGGGATCCTGGGAGTCCAGAGTTGTAACCGAAACCGATGATAACCTATGGGAGCGATTTTCCAATATACCATGGTTATCCATGGTTTAACTATAGGCTGACCAAGCCAAATGAGTTCAAATGATTTGTCATTTTTTGGATTGTTTTGGGGCAGCCTATTTTCAAACGAACCTGATCGAACCTGCCTATTTGAAGATATTTTACAAGCGTAACAGTAGCCTTTGTCCTTAAACATGGGCCATGCGCTGTTCTGTCTGAACGACCGTCAAAAAGAGTAGCTAAACACGAGGGCGCGTAATGTTTGAGTCATCTGGCACAAGCTTATCGAGAGAAAACATTCCAGTCAGTAGGAACAATAAATACCATCCGGTAATCCAACGTGGCAATGGTCAATTCCCAATTTATAGATTTAAAATAGATTAATGATTGTCCCAGCTATACACCTCATTAGTTCGGGGATTTCCGAGCCAGCCGTGTTTGATGACACCAGAGGGTGAACACAATGTTGCGATCATGGCCGGGCGCTGCAACGGTGTCATTACGTAGAATTTTACATGTCCATTGTCAACAAACAATCCAAAAACTGACGTCAGAATCCATCTGAATGAATTACTATGATTCACCAGCCTGAAGCAAGGTCGTTTCCATCGTTTCCTTTTCCATCATTTACAGTGATGTCGCAGATCGTCGCCCTGAATATCACCTCCGGGAGAAGCTAACAACTAATTTTAATGCCGTCATCCTTCAATCCCCTCAACTTACTCCCAAAATCGCCAAAGAAAGATATAGTAAAGTGGTTGTAACTTAGTTTTCCAGTGTAGGAATTCACTTTTCAGTCTTGTTGGGGGTTGCTAGAAAGTGGGGGCTTCCTAAAATAACATGAATTGCCCCCAAATCATCCAGGAGTTTCCATTCTACCCTCTGGTGTCATCAAACGTGGCAATTGGAAATCCACTAGTTATAGATGATTTTCATTGATTTTCCCATTAAAACCTCCATTGATAGGGGATTTCCCAGCTTGCCACGTTTGATGACACCGGAGGGTGTTTACCATCGATTTTAAGGGGTCCCCCCATGGGAACATCCGAACGCGCCTGTCTTTGCGATGGCCGGCTCCATTGGAAAACGATAAGCCTTAGCCGGCCCAACCAAATGCATGGAACATTTACTGAAGCCAAGGAATGGCCTCTAGTCATTAAAAATAACTAATTACATCTAATTACTATGGAAAATCACGTTTTTGTTTTTTTAATTTGTAAATCATGGCAATCATCTAACTAAGAGGGCCATTTTCCATAGTTAAACCACCAGAGAGTAATATCACACCACTGATTTCACCAACACAACACGAGGATTTGACGAAGTAAATTGGGGATGGCCATGGATCGGAAGGAAATTGAGATGGTGGACCGGCCGATGGGCCCCAAGCCAACCGGTGAATGATTGAGACGGATTTGCAGGTGGCACTGTTCTGTCCCAAACATTCCCAAGTACCAAAAGCAAGAATTTCCGGGAATTGCTAGAAGATGCTAGAAGCGAAATATGGATCATACATATAGAGCACTGTTCAAAACCCGGGTCGGTTGATGATTATAGGATATCATTATGTCATCATAATAACCAATAGATTGGGGATTGTCACAATCCATTAGTGGAATCTGTATCAACGGAAGGTCATAAGAAGAGTATCATCTTACCTGATCCAGACTTTGCAGCCCACCGCCCCCCAGAAGGACAAAGAACTCACATATCCAAAACATAATTCACGGACACAGCAAGATTCACATGAGCTGCTGTATTCACTTAAATGTGCGTATGTATATAATGTATGTACCTAGGTGTTCCTGAGAGTCTCGTTGTTTTGCCCCTTAGCCAAAATCTGCCTTTTTATCTAAGGGGCGTTTTTTGACTTTTGGAGCGTTCTACCCTTGCAGATGTCTTTTTGCACTTTTAGCAGGTTTGACGCCAGTTTCCTGTTAAAGTTCGAAGATGTTTCAGGGGCAAGGCTTAATAATTAACTATTCGCAGAACCTTCGTTGCCGGGTGAAGCTGTGCTCATCGGCTGCTTCTGCATGAAGCAGTTGCACAAAGCAAGCATCATACGTCAGATACTCTCTTCGCATGATAGGTTTTTCCTGGCACGCCACACATGCTAGGCTTACCATCAAATGCTGAGACGAATGACAATGTTGTTTATTTATGGCATAATCAGTTCCTGACCACAAAGCTCGGGATCACCTAATTACTGGTATGATAAGGTATATGGCAGAACAAGGTTTCATGTTTTTTCCAAACGCCTACACTTTCAAGAGGCGTAATTTGCATATGATTCAGGGATGATCTTGCAAGGACACTTTTCTTGCTCAAGAACACTGCCAGGGGCGTTTCTTTTACTTTAAAAGCCGGAAATTTTGTACTCTTATCTAAGAGGCCAAAAATCAGCACAGGTGGACTAGGTGGATTCTGCAGGTGTATATATATATATATATATGATGTAATAATGGTGTGTACCTATATCTATTTATATGTGTATATAACAATATATATGTCCAGAATGAGATATGATGAATATTTATGTATGCACTTACTTACACGCACACGTAGATATAGATATATATATATATACATAGGGAGAGAGAGAGAGAGAGAGAAAAAAAACATGTACATGAATGTAATGCTTGCATGTCATGTTTCTATAACACATGGCCAACCTCAGACATTCTTCAAAAAAGAACTGTTTGTACTTACCTCCATTTGTCCCAGAATATCAAAGTACTAAACTACCCATAACCAGTTGGTAGTTGGTTTTGCTCCAGTTTTTGATGGTAAACTCATCGTATGCTGTTGATTGAGGCCCGATGTTTGTCTATATGTGATGGCTACATCCCGTAAATTAACCAACAACTACGTATCTACTTTAGGGCAAACTAAGACAAATGTGGAAAACCCCATGGTTTTCCTAGCAGAATGATCTACAACTGGTGGTATTGTTTAAACTTTTTCACGTCTATGTTGGTTTACCCTAGAGTACAAATGCAAATGCTTCTGTCAGCCTAGCGGCTCTTACATAGGTGGTCAACAGGCACATGCAGCCGAGGATGTAAAAAAAGCGGACCTGGCCACAGACCAACGACTCTGGAAAATTCATTGCCAACTTTGGCAATTTATAGCAACCCCAATGTCGACAAACAAACATGGATCCCGGATCCCACTAAAACAAAGGTAGATTACTTGACTTCATCTTTCTTGGGTTATTTTCATCAATTCACACAGCGGCAAGAAACCATCTTTGAGACGATGCACCCCAGTGTCCCGCAATTGGCCATCATTAGTAGCGACCCAGTTCGAAACATCACAAGAGCCAGGACCAAATAAATGCGGTATCATGTCGGTAGTAGGCGTGGAAAATGAACAGCGAGGAAAAAAAATGAAAAACACACATATGAGAATCAGGCCAGCAACGTAAACAACAAACATGAGCCGAAAACCATTTGAGTAGGCTACATCAGGGGCACTCCGGTCACAAATACCATGCGCTGGTGCGGAAAGCAATGAATATCTAGTAATTACATTACCTGTTTCATCTGGCAATTAATTCTTGGTAGAAATTCAAACTCCGGAAGCGAAGCATGCAAACAAATTGGGCTATCATCCTCCAAGGCATTCCCCAAGGAACCCCCATTGAAATGGGGTGCCGTTGTATACGAGGAAATCGCATTCGACAATCCGCGTAAGTGGAAGGCTATGGGGAACGCCAGGTGGAGTGGGGTGACTTAACAAGAAGCATGAACGTGCCTTTTTTTTGTGAAAAGGATTGCCAAACCATGGCCCCTTGGCCCAACTTCCACCATCGGCCTGCCAATGGGGCGCGATCCAAGCATGCTCCTGTGACATGTCCACCTGGCAAACGTGGTAGAACGTGGCCATGCTTTCATTGGCAGGCATGCAATGTGGCTGCGTTCCAAATCTTTGTGCATATTACTTATGTACCATGTATATACATATATATCATATATATATATATCATATCTACATATATATATATATATATTTGACTATTTGTATCGGGATGCATCTCATATATGGTTTTTAAGTGGGAATCTGGGAATATATATATATATATATAATATACCCGTAGCGTCCAAACACGACAAATTTGTCGGGTGCAAACTGAAACGCTAGGTTTAGCCGTGATCATGCTCAAAACCCTTGCTTTGTCGCAAAAAATATGGGTTTTCTTACAAACTGTCCGAATTCTAGATAGTGCTTGGTTCCAACAGTGCTCCTGCTTCGTTGCAGCTTACATGTCTTGGATTTATCGCCATTCAGCCTTGGCGCTCAGGACTTCACATCTACCCACACATCCTAGGTAGACAAAAATGCAACCCCAACATGGAAAAGTACGGGTCGGGAATTCAAGCCTCTAGCAACCCGCGTGTAGCCCGTGTGAATCCCGTGTGCACCCCGTGTTTTTCCGGGGAAACCTAGGGTTTTTGGTGAAAACCCCGGGTTTTCAAGAAAAACACCGGGTATTGCTAACCCGTGTGCAACCCGTGTGCACCCCGTGTTTAATCCGTGTGAACCCGTCTTTTTAGACGTGGGTTGGAACCCCTTGGAACTGGTGAGAATGTAATATGTTTTTTTTGAGTTTGGGCTTGCGTTTGGGCGTCCATGACCAGTAGACTGGACAGAGATGCGCAATTTTTTGAGGACCCACCATACTAAGAAAATCAGAGCATCTTGGGTCATGGTTGTGAAATTTGTTGCAATGGAAAAACACCGGGTTTTGTTTTGAAACCCTTGGTTTTAAGTGCCACCCTACAAATTTGCGAGTTCGGTTTTCCAAGGTATATATATATATTATTGGGATTCTAACCTCATATCCCATGCCTGTTACGTATCCCCCTCCCTGGGACGTCTCAGCAGATAGGGAAAGGAAGACTCAAACAGAAACAGGTATATCAACTATGTTTGGGTACATAGACACCATAGGGAAATACAGTCTATTATAAATTATATGTTTCTTTATATTTATGAATATGCGAACATATTCCATAGTTTACATGTGTCTCTATTATCCTATATGTATATTGTAGATATACACATCAACAATGGAATGCATTCGTTTATAGATATACACACTATATGACATCCTCTGGTGTCTCTTTATAGTGTCTTCATCTATATAATGTCAATGAAACCATTGTACATACTATATCCACAAGGTATGCATATGTTATATCTTCCAATCTCAATATCATGGACGAGTCTCCTGTGTTCTTTTGGATTAAGTCGTTTTTGTCTATCCGATCCTCTTCGCTCCAAGCTTATGGTTGCTCCCAACAAAACACATGTAGGTTAGAAACTTGAAGGAAACATGTTTGAAAGTTACCCTCTGGTTATTAAACATAGCTTTATGATACGGCTTACAGCCAACTTCTGTAAAAAGATAGGAATATAAAATTAAGAAATAAAACCAAAACCAGATCAAATGTTTTTCATATGTTTGTTGCAGCCATGTAGCTGTCCTGTTTGCTTCTCTTGCTTGGTGTCTCTTCATGTTCTACAATATCTTGATGCCTTGGAGTCCTCTTTTCTTTTTTTGCTGGGAATTGATTGCTGCTTAACTTCTTGATTTTCTTGTATTGCAATGTATTACCGTTGTTTAAAATGCGGTTTGCTGCTTTGCCCATTGTTTTTTGCTCTGCGTTCCTTTATTTGCTTCTGGTGACGGCTTCTGGTGACATGTTTGTTTCCCATCTTTCACTTCTCCTAGCGTTGTTAATCCTTAATTATGTTGTTGTTTCATTGTTTTTTTGTTTTGCTTTTTTGTAGTTTGTGTGTATTTTTTGTATTGTATTGTGTTTTTCTTTTGTTTTTTCCAACATTTTGTTTGCCTTTTTAGTTTCTAAATAAGGTTTGGCGACTTTTGGATGATGTGTTTTGCATTTGATTTTTTTTTTGTGTTTTTTTTGTTTTTTTCTTTTTGAAAATTGGCGTTTGTTTTTTTTTGCTTTTGGTTTTGCTTCTCTCTGGAAACTAGTTTGTTTTTTTTTTTGCATTGGCTCGTGATTATTTTTGTTGTCTTGGATCCTTAGAAGTAGGCTTAAGGCGTTTCATAAACATAGCTAATAATTGCAAATTGTCCATTTATAGATGATTTTCCCATAAACAAAAAAAACACTTTGATGGAATTGTCCATAGCTACGTTCAATAACCAGAGCGTAAACCCAACGACATTTCATAATACCCTATATATCCCTATATAATATGTTTTTTTTTTCATCGCTGTGACCCCCATGTGCCGGCTATATCGATTCATATCCATTTCTTACGCCTGGTTCAGCCTCATTCTTGTTCGATAATTATTATGCTCGGTGGTAGATGACAAATATGTCAGTCATTTTGCCACTTTGCGGATGGGCGCCGAGTCGGCTGTGTACTGGGCCCGCGTTTGCTTGCCGCAGCCACCACGCTTTAGGTCATTGGGGACCATCATCTCATGTCTATGCTAGAACAAAACAAGAAAAAATCACCACTAACCAGTCCGAGTTCAATTCCAATTTTTCTTGTACCTAGAGCGTATGGCAACCCCAAAAACATATTAAAGATTATTAAAGTGGTTTATCATCACTGTTGAGGATTTCACGTGTCTATCTCTTTTTGGGGGGGAGGTTGCTATGTGTTCAGTTCCTATCTGTGGGTCACATCTGCGTCGCCTGTGAAGCACATAGGCCAAAGACCATGGTGAAGGACTCAGTCATGAGTCGCTTGGGCTGGTGGTCTGGGGATATTACTCTCTTGGTGGTCACGGTTAGCTGATTTAATTGGGTTTTCACAATCAAAAATGGTGATTTCATGGGAGTTAACCAGTAAAAATGGTGGTTTAATGGGTTTTAATAATCAAGATGCTGGCTTTTGACGGTGATATAATGACATAATCGAAGTTGTTAGTGGGATGTTGATGGAAAATGGAAAGGAATATTGCTTGGTTACCCTTCGGGAATCAAACATGGCAAGCTGGGCAACCACCAAACTAAATAGAGCTTTTCATGGGAACATAATGCGTAAATTAGTGATTTTCCATTGCCAGGTTTGATTGCCGGAAGGTAGTTACCAATGGGGTCTATAGGGAAAAAATGAAGATGTAATGAAGATACAATCTAGCCGGATATGAAGGAACATTAGCTAATAAGTATGGGATATTTCTTGGTGGTTTGTTGATACCCTGCTTAGCTAGACAAATATCCATGGGATAAAAGCTGTTTTACCCATCCAATCCCATCGAACCGCAAAAAGGCCACACATCTAATGCATTCTCGGCTTGACTGTTTTCATAGGTTGAAGGGATGTTTGGGGACAAGTTCATCAGGGATCCTTACTCCAGTTGCCTAAACAGATAGTAGAAGTAAAAACCGTGAGAAATGTTATCTATATAATTATATCATTCCCTTCGGCCACATCCTTTATTCAAAAAAACACATACCTAAAACATGGAAAAGACATGGTCTTAAAAAAATTATCATTCCGCCGCACCAAGGGACTGTAGAGATCATCAAGTTGCCGGCTTCGCGCCAACTGGCTTTGGTATACAGCCGCGCGTGCATCACCTGGGAGGCGCCCGGGAGGAGAATCTCATCATGGCCTGTCCCAGTCAGATATGTCTTTATCCTACATGCATGTTACATGCACCATGGTTTCGAATGGGGATGTTTAATATTAGGGGGAAGGGAATATGATGGAATATGTCACATTTGGAAATTAAAAAAACAAGCAGCAAACCGCTAGATTCGGGGAAAGCCTCGACATGGTGAGTGACTGGTTGAATCACCCATCCGACAAACTTGGATGTCTTTGGGGACCATCCCAAATACCGTTGAATATGTTTGTTTGCTCCGCCACAGGTCCTCTGATTTCTGATGGTGACAAGATCAATATAAAGAACACATCTATAATTGCAACAACCAACCACTTTGAAGGATAGCAACGGCAAACCCTCCAAGGCTGACGGAACGGATAGCAAGCTGGGTTGCCGACCCACTGCTGTGGTGCTAAGAATGTCCACAAAACCATGTGGCGTCCTGTGCCATGACTTTTAGGCCCCCAGGATGGTGGGATGACCAGACCCTGTATTAACCGTGTTTTGAGCACCTAGTCCCTCGAGCTCACGGTAGTTGGAAGGCTTGTATTCCATCATTGCAGCTACCTCTGAATGCCTCTGAATGCTTGTTTGAAGTTATATGGGCAGGTCTGAAGGGAAAAAACATTTTGAATCCGCAATTTATGTTCCCTTTAAATGGGGAAAATCATGATAAAGCACTGGATTTTGGAGTACCATGGGGCGCCCTACTGTCACACAAATCCATATGATGCATACCTCAAACAGTTTGCAATTTGAAGCATCACCCCAGTGCCGGACTTTTTCAGGACGATCCCCCTGCCTTCGCGAATCTCCCGTGTATCCCGGAACCATGAGCCAGAACCCATCGGGAGCATGTGGTCGTGCTTACGGCACACCTGAAAGACGTAGTAGACCTCGGCCCATAGTAACCATATGTAACCATCACCATGCAATGCTCACGGAAAATAGATGTGTCCGGACATGGGGTATACCTGATAAAAGTAGCTATTTCATGGGGAAAACGCTGATAAACACAAGGAATTCTGATAATGGGTTTCAAAGCCAAATGATCATGGTCAACATGATCGGAACTATCACAACTACCACCATCACCAGCATCACCACCAGACTAACGCTCTCCCCAATGATTTCGGGGAATTTTCCCTGCACCGTTGTATCATCCAGCAATCTGACACTGCAAAGGGAAAGCTTTAAGTGGAATCAGTACATCAAAAACAACGGCCATAATCACATGGAGAAGATCTGATAATCTGGTATTCTATTGGATAATCGGATAAAGTAACTGGTTAGCACAGTAGTTGGTAGAGCGTACACTGCCTCGCATGTGTGAAAATTTAACGCGCTTTCACAGGGAAAACCCTTCTTCGAAGGGAAGGTTTAACCACGGAGCTTTGCGAAGGCATCTGGTTAAGGTCATCACACCTGAACTAACCGCCTGCAGTTTGTGGACCTACCATACCAACAGTCACTTCCATGCTCTCCCGGCCATTTGGAGAACCCACCTGGAAGGGTGTTGGATGAGTTGGAGCCTCAAAGTCATGTCCTTTTGGAGGCTATATGAGGCTATCATGTACCCATTGATCTGAGAACTGAACGAGGGAGGCCACCCATCTACTCAACTAGTAAAAACATATCATCTGCACAATCTGTTGGAGGTTCCATTGCTGGCAGCTGTGACTACCAGAGGGTAGTCACCCCATTTCTTGCCGATTTTTGTTGCCCATGTTGCGCCATCGAAGAGTGTCAAGTCAACATCCAATCCGTTGCTTCCAAAACGGTCAGTCTCATCCCCTTACATTTTGTTCAAATTTGGCCTTGGAAAGTGGCCTTCCAAAATCTGTCAACGCCCCCAACTGATGGAGAAGTTGCTCATCATGGGTTGGTTTTGCGCGTATGTCCAAGCAACGCCGGAGAAGAAGGAAATGAAGGCTAACATCTCGGCCACCTGAATAAAACTCTGGGGGCCATACTTGGAACGTATAGCAGCATAGCAATTTCAGAGGAACATATGGTGGAACATTCGTTCATGGTAACAATAGCAACTTGAACATGCTGATTAATCAATTTTGATCTGCATGTTTGACCCAAAGTTGTGGCAATTTCTGGTGGGAAAATGATGATAGAATTATGATAAACCAATTGGATCTTAGGAATTAATTCCATCCAACAAAATCATCTACTACTCCAAGACGGGCATCTACTCAAAGCCACACCTCCGGCAGCTTTCGCAGCAAACATCATTTTCAGTATCTTTGACAGTTCTTTGGGCAATGAAGACATGCCATAAACTTGTAGGGCCTGTAGTGTCTGAGAATGCCCGTAGGAGTGGACGAGGCCCCTACTGAGCATCCAAGGCCACCTGTTGAGCCTGGATCACCTGTCTGTACAAGTTACATCCTTTGTCCTGTGCCCCTTTTAGCTATCAGTTGGTTATAGTATGTTACAGTTGGCTTATAACCCCCAACTATAATTAGTTGCAGCTGCCATGAACCATACTTATACTATTCTATGCTACATGTTATGCTATGTTATGCTAAAGAAAGGGAACCCGCGTAGCTTATCGTTTGGTGGCACCACTATCCATTTCTCCAGATATATCCACATGATATTCCCATAAATTACACCAGTTGAGTTGGTCAAATCATGTCAAATATGTTCAAATACATTTTCTTCATACGGACACCAGGCGTCCACCGGTTTTCCCCAGGGAACCCCAGCATTTCGGCTATTCCCCCAGTGCCCATTAAGTCGTGAAACACCACTCCCCTGCCCCGGAATGCCATGGTGGGGCTTGGCAGCCCGTGCCTCCCGCAAGCGGGACAAGAAGAGCACCTCGCCGCTACCAGGATCTTTGAAGTACAGCATCAAACCTCGGCGCTTTGGGAATTGCGATGTTGCGCCCATTCCAAGGCCCCTAGGCCCTAGATTTTATCGCCAAATTGGGGAACAGTTCACATAGGTCATCAGTATTGTACCAGAATTATGGCAATGTTAGAAGTCTATAGGCTGGACAAACCAAGTTACAACCAGAGGTGCCCAAGAAAATACGGTGGGACTTTCAAGTCAATGTCCATCAGTGGCACAAGGAACAAACACTTGGGGTTAGGAAGAAAAATACATGAAGCACCTGGATGGATGCACCAAGTCTCCCAAGGAATTTGGGTAATAAAAAACAGACACCCAGTGATGGGGCAAGAAACATGGAGATCCACTCACCGCCAAAGCCATGAAGACCCACGCTTCTGCAGAAATTATTCTAGTGTAATTAGTAATGTTAACCCAGGATTCATACCCGCTCAGTTTGAGGAGATCTAAGCATGAACATTTTAGGACTTGTTCGATCAAACATTCAATTGGTTTGAAAAACGAGATGTCTTTTCTGAAGAAAAAACATCACCAACAAACTATGGGGAATCAGTTTTTTATCTATCAATTTTCGCTTGCTTGGTGAGGTTTCCTCCACCCAAAAAAGTAACAATTTGGACAAAATAGAAACCAAGAACATGCCATAAAACTATATACTTTCCTTGAACACTGTTCGGACTGGGATTAACATGGGTATACATGGATTAACTATGATTAACTACTGATCTGAACTCTGTGCCCAATTTGCCAGTGGCGGCAACGCGCTCGCACTTGGGCTGCCCGACGCAACAGAAGGAGTAAAAGAAAGCATAGGAGGAACCTGAGTTGGAAGGGGTCGGGGGTATCCCCCAGATTTTCCATAGATGATATACCACCAAATATTAATAATAGGAGGTTCTTTTTTCACATCCCCCCATTTTTTGATTTACAGAAAATGACTGAACACCCAGTAGACCAGGACTCGTGGGCCACAAGAATCTGGAATCCTGATTAGCACAATTGACCAGGGTATACAAACAATCGATGCAATGGGGATACAACGGGGATATAATGGATATATAGTGATCATGCAATTAAATACAGTGGATATACAATGGACGCATAATGGACAAATACATAAAAATACTGGATAGTTGAGCAACAATAATTGGCAACGAGAATAATGCATTGAAACATGGCGGATGACCTAGCCAAACTGCATCTCCAGAATGAACAACTCCAAAACATCAAGTGCAAAGACTGACAGCCATGAACCCAAGCCAACTAGGTGTTACTTCTTTCATCTATCCCAAGATAAGATCGAAAACTCCAACAACCAAAGCGAGTAAAAAAAAACTCGATTGGAATTTGGCAAAACGCCCTTCCGGGCTTGAATGATACCGCACTTCCGGGCACTTCCCCTCCCAAAACAGCTCCGCAAAAAGGTGATCCCTGTGCCCCGCTGGACTCCCCATCCGTTGCCGCCCCATCCGTGCCGTTGCAGCAACTCCATCAGAAAGATGGTGGCAGCCTCGGACCATGTCTGCGGGTGGCAATCCGTTTGGAAAAAAAACAGGTGTTTACATGGTACATATGTATATGTATATATATATATATATAAATAAAATACATATCTTATATATATATATATATATTTATTTATATTTTTTTATATGTATATACATGTCTTTTACATATATATATATAGTACTGGTACCTGTAGTACACATATAGAGAAACCATATCATTTACACATATTTATATACACGCATACGAGCCATGTTCAAAAGGTCTCGAATGGCACCAAATAAGGAAATGTGCTCGCCGTTGCCGACATTGTGCTTATGGGCGCACGGGTGTTGCTTACATGCGTATCTTGTCCTACTCGGAGCTTTCGCTGGCTTACGCCCACCAGCCTTTTGCTTGCGCCACATCTTTACAAGGGGTCCCTTCAGAAACATGAAGACAAGGGGTTTGAACGTTGCCCATACGGACCCACAACAAAACATAGACACACTATGTATACATGTATGCTGTGGAAATATGCAGTACACACATACCCTGCGAGGGGTGTAAGTGCCCCAAACACAAACTTACAACATCAGAGGACATAAAATCATAAAGGCACGGTTGGTAAAATGAACATGAATCAAATTTCCCAAAACAACATCTGCAATGGAAAAGCCGATGCACATAAAAAACAGCGGTAATATTCAATATTCTTTCCATTTCTTTCCAACCCCGTGTTTGCCTTTGGCCCCCTATCAAAACCAACATCAATCCGATCAATCCCGATCCCCTTTGGCCAGACAATCTCTACCATGTGGTGCCAACAAACATGGTCTGATTGTCGGATCATGAGCCCCTTTAGTCTACCATCAACCAAGCCATAGTTGTATAATATATACTTACATCCGTAGACTACAATCCAGTTATATAGGGTGGAACATATCATTACAACATAATCCACTCAATTTTATAGTTATTGAGTTATTGAAATGTGCCTACACACATATAAACATACATATAAATATATATATACACATGTTATTCCTGTAATAATCCAGCTATATATATATATATATTATAGGCTAGGATTGTATAGGTATATTCATAGTTGACCCCTGTTGTTGTCGTCTTCGCCGAGGCGCTACCACAAATGGCCACTGCACACCTTGGCCGCGAGTCGCTGATGGAGATCACCCAGTTCACTCACCAGCTGACTTTGATATCTTTACATACTAGGCCATGTATATAGTTGCATGGTTCATGATATATATATATATATATGGGGAGTTGCTGGCCTGTACCCTATATATATGGTAAAATATGGGGATATTATGGGGATCTACGTGTCTACGCGATATATGATTTCATAATATAGGCATATACATCCATAAAGATGTTGTTCATATTGCAACCCGCTGCGAAATCTTTGTAGACATGCACAGGTTGATATTTATATGAAATGCGCATCTACCAATCAATCTATCTATTAATCCCATATTCTGGTCGGTAATTTGGGGTAATAGTTGCCCCAACTGATTCACCATCACAATTTATCAAAATATGTCCACATTTTACCCCACTCTGCCACCTATTATCCCATGTATTCTCCCACTATATGGCATTATCTGATTGTACCGCCCACTATACCACTATGTTTGATCAATTTTTGTCAGTCAACTCCCAGAAAATTCATCCTTCAGATTTCAAGGCTTAGGCGCCACCAGTGTCAATGCCATAGGCCTCAGTCATGCTGAACCTGTCCTGCTTCTCCAACTTCCAGCCTCGGCTTTCTGTGTTTCTTCCGGAAATCCATGAGGAAATGGAGGGCAATATATCTGGGGAAATTCAACGAACTTAATTGGCTCTTTAAGCCAGGATTTTTCGTTGTGACTTTCTGCTGTTGTTTTTTGGGCTGATGTTCCATAGAGAAGTGCGAGATGTTTTTTTTTGTGGGCCTTTTTTTCGTTGAGTTTCTGGTGTTGTTTTTTGGGGAATGTTGCATGATGATACTGAATGAGTGGGATATTCCATAAATAAGTTGAGTCTTTCAGAAAAAAAAAATCCATCAACAGTTGGGATATATGATGATACTTCATAGTTATTAGCCACTCAATTACTTTGTGTGAGGCCTGGCTGGTTGATGAATGGATGGCATACACCATTCTTAAACCAACCATCAAGAGGGAAAGCATGGGATACAATGGGATCAATAGCTTGTACAACCAAATTGTCCCTGTGGTGCAGGAGTCCTCAAAGCATAAATTTTAAATATATATATATATATAATCTGTGTGTAAATATATATAGTATATATATATATATAATATATATATATATAATATATAATTATATATATATAGAGAGAGAGAGAGAGGGAGACAGACTATGGGAGACGGGCTTATTACCACGGTTTAAACATTGAATCCCTAACCGCGCCTTGTTTGTCAATATCCGCGTTTTGCCAAATTATCCAATAACGGCGGTTTGCCGTAATTCCTTGTTTACGTCTTCTGCTGTTTGATCCGTTCCATTGTATTATAGAATGCCAGCTGGAGCCGGGAGGTCCGTTCC
>BGPT01002552.1:6860-19864 GCA_003297045.1 Symbiodinium sp. clade C Y103
GGGGGGGTTTCACCCTTGTTTAGGGGGGAAAACCGCACCTAATTGACTTTAGTATTGCCCAAAGATCGAGACGGAAGATGACGATGTTTAATAGGGGGGATTTTTAATCCTCTCTTGACATTACCACATCACTTTTCTTGCTGGAATATTGCAAGAAGTGATGCTACACTACCAGACTGGTTTAAGAACAAGTGCAACACTCTCCCAAAAGAGGACTGCATCCATTCAAGCATTTCCTTTAGGAGGAAAGCTCGTTCAAAGTATTATTGCACCTATTGAAGGGGTTTGGAGCACACTATTACAATACTATTACAAAACATTGTTTCTGGTTGTTGCGTTTTTTTGGCTTTGGGTTTCCATGGTTTCCAAATGTTTTTTTTTTTCCATTTTGTACGGCAAGTGGCCAAAACCTCAAGAAAATCAGGAAAAAAAAGGGTCTGGATATGGGGTCTGCAGTTTTGTTATTTTGTTTCTTTGGGTTTTCCCTGTGTTTGTTTTTTTGCATGTTTGAAGGCAAGTGGACGCTTGCGAGCATGCGCTGCTGGTTGTATAAATCCTTGTATTTCGATGTATTTCGAAGCAAACTTTCGGTGAACGTGGCTGGAATATTCCTTCAATTTTGGAGAGGGCGATCATATCAAAATGAGGGCATGTTCATTGCCATAGCTGGAGTGTCAGCTTCTATTTTCCATCTCGTTGGGGAGGGTGATACTCTTTCAAGGCTTATAGTGGGATATTGCCTCACTGGGAAATTGGGAATATTGCCCCCAACCATTCAAGTATACCTATAAGCTGAATGTTTGTTATTGGAACATCTATATTTATAGTGCATTGTCTTGGCCTTGTTTCATACCCTTCTGCAACTTCTAGCAGAATCCGCTATTTTCAGGTACGCAATCCGCTACTGTGACATGACCGATGTCTGAGGTTCATTTGCCGCTGGCAGCAACGGCCATCGGAGAAACAGCCGACGATCGAGTCGCAGATCTGATGAATCAAGTCTGCGAAGTCTGCGAGTACGAGATGCTGATCTGCAAAGAGTTCTGGGTCAACTTTGGATATGGAAACCTCAAATGAACAAAGTCATGCTGAAATAGTGATTAGTTTCTATTCTATTTGTTTGGGACTTGCTTTAAGTAGTCTTGTACACTTTTCTCAATCAAGGAGAATATGCACTAAGGTCATCAATTTTTTTCTTGGGGATTCCAGAATACCAAACCAAAAGGTAACTATGTGATAGCCTTCTTCCATAGATGTCAAGAAATTTGATGAACAAATGGCAAATCACACCATAGTGCCTCCCCTTTGTGGTATTGTTTTGGTGCGGTGAGGCTTAAACAGGTGGTATAAATGTTTTGCCATGTTTTGCCATATTCTTTTATATATCAATATGATTCGATATGTAGATTCATGTATACGATCGTGCACAGGGACTTATGCATTTATTATATATATATTATTAAATATTGCAGTATCTATGTGTGTGTGTATTTATCTATGCGCGCAGATATACAAAATTATATAATGTTATATGTATCCATGTATGCACGTTTATACATGTTGCATGTGCATTTTAAATTTGTGTTTATATGATAGACACATGCGAATTGATATACATATATATGCATACATGCTACTATACGATATATTTGTTTACATTTCAGTTACATTTGCATACTATATGTATACAGTAGTACAACTCATGTATGTATGCAACTTTGCAATGTGTCTTAGTGGAATGTAATGCGATGCAATGCGATCCATGGAAGGCAATCATGAAAGGTAATGCTATGTAGTGCAACAATGCAACGTCCAATAATGTAGTGTAATGGAAAGTAATGGAATGTAGTGGAATGTAATGGAATGTAATGGAATGCAATGGAATGTAGTGGAATGCAATGGAATGTAATGGAATGTGATGAAATGTAATGGAATGCAATGGAATGTACAGTAATGAAATGTAATGGAATGCAATGGAATGTACTGGTAATGAAATGTAATGGAATGCAACCTCATGTAATGTAACATAGGTAATGTATGCAATGTGTGGGATGTTTGTAATGCATGTAGGGTGTGTAATGCATGTAATGTATGTGATGTATGCAATTGATGTTATGTATGTTGTGTGTGGTCTTGCATATGCTATGTTGGCCGTGTGTGTTAGGTACGTCTTTTGTAGTGTTGTGTTATTTGTTGCTCTGTTTTGTTTTTTCCCCCTGCCAGGTGTGAGGGTCTCTACATTTCAACAAGACTTCAAGACTCCCCGCACCCAGCACGAGCACACACACACACACAGCCGCCCCTGCGAGATAAAATGCCAGATAGAGTGTCAGCTGTGATGAATGCCACGGTTGGGATCACTCGAACACAAAATAGTTGTTTTAATTTGTTGCGTTGCGTTAGGTTGTGTTGTGTTATATCATTTTTTGATATGTTATGATATGGCCGGCATGCATGCATCTATACATATGACCTCTGTGCGTCTATTTTCCGCATCATATCCACAAATATCCATCCATACATTTGGTGCCTCACCCCAGCCAGCAAGTCGATTGCAACCCCAGTTGCAGCTGGACTAAATCATTCGTTTACCCAACTAACAACTGGGGCGAACTAACCAAGTAGTTCTCCACCCCCAAATAGGTTGGTTATATTCCATTAGTCCATCAGGTCTCCATGAAATCCCATGTATCTCCCATCCCTTTTTAATCTCATGTCGCTGGCAAGGAAGACAGTTCCAATCGCTCGGATTCCTTCGAGCGAGCCGCATCCCCGGTGCAGCGCCCAGCACCGGCCGGGCGCCTCTCATTGCGCTCGCAGCGATCCTCGCGGCTGTCGCATTCCAGTGGCTCGGCGCAAAGGGAGGAGAGGTCCATGGATCTACTGGCGGAAACATCCCCAAGCTTGGATGAGTAGTTTAATCCTTTGGTTTTTAATGGACAATTCCGGAAAATAAACAAAGAAACTGCGACAGATTCATTCTTTGTGACTACCAAGAGTTGACCATGGAATATGGGAGGTTAAGCAACAAGTACAAAGATACGGATTTGAGCATCCAGAGCAGATGGAGATGGCTGGTAACACCACCACCGAACTTGGGAGTTAACATGATGGAAACATGACCATTTTGGAAAATTAACATTGAAACCACTCAAAGATACATGACCAATTTTGGCAATCCAAATGGCATTATATATAAGAAACAAATAGAACTATGCTATTTTGGCCTATCTCCAGGGCTATGTGGGGCAGGTTCATCCAAGCTGAAATTCTTCGGCCGACTCTTTGAGGCTCTCGCAGCTTTGGGCGCAACAGCGCAAGCTCTGATATTAATAGCCACAGCCCCTTGGATCGGTGGTGGTTGCAGAGCAAATCAGAGCAATGTTCAGCAATACCTGAACTCACAAAGTTTGCGAGACACCAACATCCACAATTACCCAAGGTTTGGCCCATGGATGAATGGAGCATTTCTTGGCAATTGTGCTCCAAAGCCCGGGGTCTGGATTTGTTTGAGCATTTGCATTTACCCCATCCCTATTCCATCCACTGATTGACCATCATTTTTCCCTGATGCAATGGTTGCGCCTGGAGGTGAAAATCCCGTCTCTCACACCGAATCGCGGCCAGTAGTGACGTTTGATGAGGGCGAAGATGCCATTGGTGCTGGGGAAAGCTGGAGAGTGTGAGGACAAGGATGGTGGCTTTGTAGGAGACCATGGTTCTAGGACTTTTACTCTCCCAAATTCTGGGCAGCTGAATTTGGCTGCTGTAATTACATGTTCTTGACACCAGTTCTGGGACAATGAGTGTTGTCTAATGTTCCAAAACCGTGCAAGTAGCTGCACTTGTTTTTCTAGAAAGCCGAGGCCTGGATGGGTATTTCAAGCAGAGGTTTCAGCTCGAAGGTAGTATAAAATTATTTCTCTTGGAGCAGTTTGAGAAGCTTCCATGATTACCTGCATACCGCATACTTCTATCACTGGCACCCTGTCTTCTTGATGATGCTAAGCCCCTCAACATGGTATAATTCGCCCAAAAAATGCAGAAAGCCCAACCTTGGACCTCCATGAAGTTTCCGAAACATGAGGATGGTGCTACAGTAAATCATGACATGACTCGCAATCTCCAGCTGCCCTGTAGTGAAGGCCAGATGTTTGAAGATATCCAGCCTTGGTCTCTGCATGATTTTCGAATGCAATTCAGCAGGAAACTCAACCTCTTGGGAGGTTAACCAATTCAGAAGATTTGGTGAAAGGAGCTCCAAGAGGTCATTCTTTGTGGTTGACAGCGACAAGTAGGTCATTTACCCCAATGAAACGTGATCCTTACATATCGCGCTTAGTATTGAAGTTGTATCATTCGGCATACTCCTGTTTGAGATGATGGTAACTGGGATGTTTTTGGTTGTGAACTTACCACATGAACCGCCAGGTGTTTGTTGATCCCACCTCAATCAGATGAGCCAAAAAAAAATGCAAACAAATCCATGCACAGTTGCGACCCCACAAAGGTGGAACGACAACCGTGCAGTGGCAAGGTGTCAGGTCAGGTATGGATCATTCTGGGTTGAGCTGGCCCATGAGCCCTGCCTTCCCTGGAGGATCCAAGATTTACGGCAGCAAATTTGTGTACTTAGAAGCTTGGGAAGATACTCCCCATTGATTCTTGTCAGACTGCATCTTGATTGAGTAGGGAAACATGCATGATTTATATTAGCTACAAATTGGGGAAAGGTAATGTCCAGCCGAAAATTCAGAGTTTTTTCCTATCTTGGATTGGCATGGTGACGACAACGCACAGTGACAAATTGGCATTGTTTTTTCCATTCAAAGTATTCAAGATTGTCTATATGTTTTATAAGAAATATTTCATATCGACATGGCTTGAACTACCTGATCATTTGACACCGTGTCTCGCTATTTGTAGCGCATGGTTGACGCCGGCCCGTCGCCGTGTCTCCCCATTTTTCTGGGCACCTGACGACGTCATGTGCTTAGCAGGGCTCAGGTGACATTGCATGGCCGTGTGATGAGATGCCCTTGAGGCATAGGGAAAATGATGGTGCACTGATTACCCTAGGGTAAACAAACATAGATGTGGAAAATTCATGGTTCCGTTGGGAAAATGATCTACAAATGGAGGGTTTTCCCCATCTATGTCACTTTACAGGAGGGTAACCCTCAAATTTTGGGCACCGTATTTTCAGACCAACACGGGCTAGTTTGAGTCTGAGAAAAAACTATACATATATGTATACATACATAGACATATATGTTGGTATATGTTTATATACATGCACCTGATGCCCACTTAATATACATGGTTTTAATCAGCATCATTGCATATCTGCTGGCTCTATTTGCCATGTGAAAACATCATGTAGACTTCAGACATGCATATATCATCATAATGTCTTTTGCAGCTTTCATTTCAACAAAAAACTTATTTTTTCTCCACAACCCATTCACAATCGACAGGAACATGCAATGTGACTGCAGCTGCTGTGGCCACCGGCTTTTTTCTGCCCAGACTTAGTCCACTGGTAAAACGGCGAGGGGCGCAGGGTTGTGATAACTTTTAGGTTCCCTTCACTGTGTCACCAGTTAAGCCGTGATTTCACCAGTTGAATAGTTGAATAGTTACTCAAATTATGGGGTTTTAGAATGAAAATACCTATGCATTTTTCTTGTGGGTAAATCGAGGATATCGAGGGTCTATGTATTTCTAGGTATTTGGAATGAAATTGTTTTTGAGCTCACCATTCTCTTGCTTCGCAGCGGCTCGCAGGTGATTTTGAAGATGAAGTAATAGCAGCTTGGCGAGCTTGGCTTGGCAAAGATGGGGAGTTCGGACCAAAAATTGGTGCATTGAAAACAGCAAAATGGAGTGATTTAGCAACCAAATTTGGGAGTTTGGATGTGATCTATCAACCAAATTTGGGGATTTGAATCATCAAACGGGGAGATTTCATTTGAATTTGTCATGAACGATTGCACGTTGACCAACCAAAATGTGCAAATCTTGGGTCACAAATTCGGACCCTATTGATTGGAAGTTCGGTAGAGGTTGCACCAGCTGGTAGTCGATTCTGTCATTCGGTATTGATCCATGACTGCTGGAGACGGCGGATTCCAAAGCATCTCAAAGCGCGATGGGTTGATCCCGAGAAATGGGGTATACCCCTCCAACTAGCTGCTTTGATAGGTAAAAAAAGATCAGACAATGACAAATCCATAGTTTGCAGAGGCATCCAGTTTCATGAGTGCACTGCATTGGCAGGATATCATCACCGCGGAATGGAAACAAGTGCCACCAGAAAAGATCAGTTCCCAGGTTGCATTTTTGCCTGAGAGGTGCAACAGAAACCAACGGTCGGGTGAGAAAACAGTCAACATCCTGGGTGAACCTTGGATGGGTAGAGTTTGAAATTTGGTATTTCAATAGTTTGCAGTGGGGGGACATGGGGTGACTAACTCAGCAGCTGTGTTTTTTTGGGGAGGGTAGGCTGACTGTATGACCTCGAGGCGTCCTTGATGCTGGAAACAAGAAGAAAGGGAAAGGCACCAGCTGATGCAGTGGTGCAGAACAAGAGAGACGCAAGGGTTGAGGGGTATTGAGGGTTTCAAGATATATTTGGGCCCCTGCATATCTGTCATATGTAAACAAAGCTGGCAGTGGAAAATTGCCCTACCTGCCATGGTTGGGATGTCCACCATGTTGAGATTTTCCAAAGTCCATTTGTTCTGGACCAGTGGGCCGTGAATCATGAGTAAAAGGGTGGCAGGAGAGGCTGACAGGAAATGGATGCCGCGGACTTGGCACATACATGTGGTCATTTGAAACGCAGGGAGTATCCCCATTTCAAGATAGACATCTCATGGATAGCCGGTGGATCTTCCATTGCCATGGGTTTTAACCAGAGAGTGCGTGACAAGTTTATGATTAGGTGTTTGGGCAAATTGGAGTTGCCCCTTTGCCGCACTTTATCATTGCTATATATTTGTGTGTATTGTTTGTGTTTCAATTCAAAGAGGAATCCGTTCATATGTGTACCATGTGTACCTATACTAGGGTCTACACAATGATCTAATCTATATTTGACATCCATAGCTTGCATAGTTTTGCATATCATTTATGATACATGTGTCAATACATGTGTAGACATAAATAAATATCTCTGTATATATATATATATATATACATATACAGTATATACATGCACATATGCCGCATCATTGTATATATATATATATATGTATACACACACATATATATATATATATATATGTGTGTGTGTGTGTGTATACATATGATGTATATGTATATGTTATTATATATGTATACACATACATATGTTTGTGTTTGTGTCAGCGTGTGACTACTGGAGCACCACTACTGGAGCGCCACTACCGGAGCGCCGGAGGCAAGTGACAGCTGAAGGAACTCTTCAGCACTGATGGCCCTGATGGCTGGCGTCGGCAACTGCTCCGATCCATTCTGGTGGGTTTCAACTATAGATAGAGATTGCCGAACACCACACATATTCACACATTGTGATGAGTGTATATGCTGAATGTGTATATGATATATATATATATACTTATATTACTATTTATGTATAATACATATTGATATTGATTGATTTTGGTTCTGCATTTGTTTCTTTATTTTGGATCCTATTTGGATATATAGTTGTAGGGACACTATGGCCAACCCGAAATAGCCGACGGACAGCATCACGGTTTTGAAACTGGACATTTCCAGAAAGGGGTGACGATAGACAACATCAGCCTGCATATTTTTGGCGAGCAGTAGCATGGACAGACTGCGTTGTTAGCAGCGGCGCTTGTCAAAGCTGCGCGGCAGGATGCTTGCGACGAAGTTTGCACAGGTTTGCAACATTTTGCAACTCAATGTCAGGATGATGCAGCCTAGATGGCTGTTCCTAATTTTTGGCTGGCCCAGGTCTATTTGATGGCTACTGTAATTAGTGCGGTTTGCTTTCATATCCCCAGAAATTATGACATTGATCTTAGTGCGCAAATAGGCGTTGGAGAGAAAAGGGTTTATGTCCAATTGCATGATGAATGGTGTGTGTCCAAGTACCCTCTGGTAATTTAACATAGCTATTGAAAATGGACCATTTATAGGTGATACACCCATTGAATATGGTGATTTTCTATAGCTATTTTACCAGAGGGTATGTCCTAACCACACCATTCTGTAACCCCTTCGAGGTTCTCCATCCCATTGTAGAAATGGCTCGAGTCAACCTGTGCCCTGCATCGCATGTCCGCCGGCTTGCGGCTAGCGGCGCCCAGAGAGTGGTTGGGCTGCCAGGAAAAGACGTGAGTGGCTCCGGATGGTTCCTGGACCTGTCCTGTTCACCTTGGGGTAGGTTGACTGGTTCATTAATGGTTCATTATTGGCCATCACTATTGGCCATGTTTGATGAAGATGAAGCAGCTAAGTAGTTCACACTCCACTAGAAACACACAAAAACAAAACATTCCTTTCCTATGCATATCAAAACTTGTCCTCAAGAGACTACCTGCTTGTCAGCGTGGTTCCAAGAGTCGGCGAAGCACTTTACTGCCTTTGCCCTTGCCGCTGCCTTTCGGACTGTGAGATGTAATGGAAATAGACGCGCACACACATAGAGACACATGCAAAACATATATGTACGAGTATATGTATATATATATATACTTTTTCTGTGGGGCATTCTACTTCAGGAAGTGGATAGTAACCTCATCTTATCACCGTGACATTATAATATAACTATATAATAGAGAGAGAGAGAGAAGAATATCAATGAATATCCCCAGTTACAGATGCGTCAGTCTAACCAGTTCGGAACTGGGATGCACGGAGTCTCCCCAAAACTCCCGGAGGCGGAAGCAGCGGAAGCGGTCTCCGAGAACGCGAGAACGCAGGGAGTCCCAGCAGAGTGATGTGGCCGTTTCACAATTTCGGGGGAACCTAGGATTTGTGCAAAAAGAGGGGTATTTCACATGATCTGGGTGTGAGATTGCATTTATGCACATACTTAGGCCCTCCAAGTACCCACAAAAAAATTGATCCCTGTCCCAAAATCATGGGTATTTCAGTACCTAATTTTTCTAGGTACTTGGAGGGTCTAGGTGTAGTTGCATGTGCACATGCGCACCGCATTTGCCAGTTGGAAAACCCCGCGCCATGAGGATCAGCAAAGGCTTGCAGCGACAGACCTTAGCTGCGTATGCGCAGGACGGAGACAGTGCAAGGATGTTATGCTGTTGTTGGATGGGGGTTTGAAGCAACAAAGATATATGGAACATATCAGTATCAGAAAATGAGTGGTTTCCGGGTTTCACTGGGATTTTCTCAGCGAAATGGGCATGTAACCGCGAATGCTCTTGCAATTTCTTGTCATTTTGGTATTAGCCATCTGGTTTTTGGGGTGCACAATTGTGACCCATCCCCACTTGATGGCAAGAACCCCTTTGAAATGGCGAGCCATTTGATATACCAAGGACATACAAGAGCTGTTTAAACCTGGACATGTTTTGTGTCAATGGTTGGAATGATGTTGGATGCCCATCCCAGTTTGAATTGTGTTCTACAAGCTGTAACCCGGTTGTAGATGGGATAGACCAATTTGGAGGAGTTTCGCTACCCAGCACTGATTTGAGCAGGGCATTTGAATCTGTTTTATGCTTCAGTGGTTTGCTCTCAATGATTTTTTTCTGAGATGCCTATGTTATCCTATGTTGAGATGCCTACGTTATCCTATGTTGATATGTGGTCCATTGAAGACCCCGGGATCCACAGAATTTCATCATTTTGAGTCCCATTGAAGATGACGTTCCATCCGGTGTCTCCCAAAATCCCCACTGCACCGGCACCGCCGCAGGCTGTACGGCCCCGGACACCCACGACAGTGCAGCCTCCCAGGCTGTGGCGATTGCTAGATTGCTGGGGGTGAATTGCGCCCGGCAAAAGTGGAATTCATCGTGACTTGGTGTTTTTGCTAGGTATTGTTGGGTGCATATGACATCACCAGAATTTAAAACCAGAAAAAACCCAGTTGCTTTAAAGAGGGGTTCCCAAAATATGATCATAGCATATCATAGAAGTTTGAAGTGGTACCTGACACACCCTGGTAATTAATGTAACTATCGATATTGTGTATTAGATTTATGTAGATATGACTATGACTGGATATGCAGCAGCCAGAGGGCAATGGGTTCTAAATGTCATGGCACTGCTAAAAACTCCATGCTCACTTTGCAAATCCTGTGTTTTGCCTCGTTGTGTCCTTGTTTCTATTTCCACATTGGCCTGGGCAAAGACTATAAACACGCATAAGCACGTATATAAAAAAATAACGATGAATTGAAAGATGGTTGCTACTCTAAACATTCTAAAGCACATCTAACATTTTCGCACCATTTTAGCAACCAAAAATGGCACATGTTTTTATTTCCATAGCTGGAACATCCTTCCAGGGTGCGTGGCATTTCCAGGCCCTCAGATCTCAATGAGGAGAGACGAATGGAGGAGGTGCCCGGTTCTGGCTTCGTGAAAGAAAGGGACCCAAAATCCAAGGATCTCCATGGTTTAGTACAGATTTCCTTAGGGGGTATTCCAGCATTCCCTATTTTCAGCCACAGATATTTAATTCTCACCTGAGCCTTGTGTTTCGGAGTTGTGTGAGAGGAAAATGGAAGGACGTGCCGAATTGCCAAGCCATAGATTCCATAGATTCGGAAATTATGCCCAAATGTGGTAAGGGACCAGAGTTTAAGACCGTGGAATCAACAAGATGAACGTGTGTTTTCTTTCGTTTGTCCATAGTTTTGGACCAACAACTTGATGACTTGACCACAACTTACGCTGGGCCTTGATGACTTTCAGTGACTGTCAGCCTTCGAAAGCGTCAGGCGCGGATGCAAAGTACCATCCGTGCGCAGGCAGGGAAAAGGGACAAGAACAGGGCGCTGCAGAGGGCAACTTCCAGAGACATGTCCTGCGAACCAGTGTATTGAGGGAAACCCAATGCTAAAAACCCACCATTTTGGGGATGTCTTATGATTGGGTTTCCAAGATTAAACATTTCTTGGGAAATACCCACAGTATACCCTCAAGAAAAAAGATGGTAGAAGGTGCCACATGCTGAATTAGCATTGGCTGAATTAGTGTCATCTTCTTACAAGGCAAAAGGACAATTCTGCTAAAAAACCTAGTTGCATCTAATCTACAGTAATTGCTAACATTTGTTCATGCCTGGACCCAGTGCTTGCTGTGAGGGTAGGAACTTGCGAAACAATGAAAGAGATGGTTCACCCTCCTACCTTTGGATAGGCGATGAACATAGCCTCGAGACCGCCTACATACAAGACCTGTAACATTCTGTAACATACTTGGATGATCTGATTTCATCCAGATGTGATTCTTGCCAGCTTCTGTAGGTTCCATAGTTGGAAGCATGTATTTATCTCCATGTATATATACAGGGATGTTTATAGATTTATGTATGCATCACATACATGGCTGCAAATATATCCAAGCAGTTTCCTACACGGCTCCAGGACTCCAGTCCCTTCGCCCTGGGGGCCGTAACTCATGACCTGTTTAACGTATGTGACGTTGGGTGATGTGGATGACGTGGAAGCCCAAAGTGGAAGTCCAAAATGGGGGACTTCAAAAGGTTCGACCACCTAAAGACGGTGATTTTACCACAAGAATCATGGACCTATGATGATTTGTGAATTTATAGATTTAATAATGGGAATTTAACCATAAAAGTCATTGTGAGTTGTAGGGTTTATGGCTTGGTTTATTTTGCCATTGTTGGGAGTTCACAATCATGGCTTGGAGTTCAGTTTTCTTTTTTCGTTGGACGGCATTTCGGTAGGAAAATGGATTACGAGTACAACCAGCTGATTTGTGTTTTGTTTCCAGCTAGTACCTAAGATGATTCCTGATGATAGGTGATGGCACAGGGATGTATGGGGCAATGTTTCGGTGGGATGTGCTACTTACTACAGACCCATTGATTGATTCGAGCACTACCCAAATGATAAGTCGATTCTTGGGGATACCACATGACCTTTATTTCCACAATGTTCGCAAGTTCCCAACAGAAAAGCCCATGTTGAAAGCAGAAACCACAAGAGCATTGGACCGTGATGAGCAACAGATACAGATATACAACAGCAAGGCGCTGTCTTGAGATTCCAATCATTTCAATATAAAGAGCAGGCCACTTTCATCAGCACAGCACTTTGAGAATTGAACCTGAACAGTTCTATGATCCGACCCCTGGAAGTATACCCCAGCGATCATGAATGATCAGTTGGGATTGTCAGTTGCGACCCCATGGCCAGCCTTACCCTGAAATTGGTGAAGAGTATATAATGGGAAAACCACTCCACAATTTTGTTCATCAAAGAGATGAGCTTCATGAACTCATGATCATACAATGGCAGGAAAAGAGCAGGAAATAAATGTGGTCCTGTGACTGAACTCTTGGAGAGGGCAATGGAGAGAGAGAAATGTGGCCCTCAAACAAAAGCCGCAGCTTTGAATTGATAGGTTGAGACTAGGGAAATCATCAAACATATTATGAAACGACATGAAACCCAGTCCCTGAAGAACTCATCAGAGAGTCCGACGTAGCTCGACCCATGGCGAGTCGATGGGAAAGGATCGGCGCATGGCTGAAGAAGGTGGAAAACCAAAAGAACTTAGCGCGCTTCACAGGAGTCGATGAGGGAGTCGATGAGGGCCCGGTGTGCACTGGAAAGATGTCGGCAATATCCACGGACTTTCACGCTGCTGGGGGCAGTACGATGTACAGACATTAAATTGGAGGGTCATTTATTTTTGGATTTTTTTTTGGGACAGGGTTTGGAATTTTGTTTGGGTCTCCTGGTTCTCCGCTTCTCCGCTTTTGTGCTTTTCTGCTTCTTTGCTTTTCTGCTTCTCTGCTTTTCTGCTTTTGTGCTTTTCTGCTTTTC